>PVJO010001543.1:0-169649 GCA_004026905.1 Hystrix cristata
TCTGAAGCATCAAAGAAAATATCACCAACATTTCCTGGTTTTGACGTGGCTTAATAATTAGACCACTATTAATTTTGCATTCTCAAAACAGTCCTGTGAGCCAAAGGGAAGCACAGCACCTTCTCTACCATGAAAAAGGGTTTCAGTAATGTCTTCTATAATGCTGCATTTTTCTCTTGCTTGATGCTTTGTATTTGTAGAGACTCTGACTATCTTCCTGATGATTTCCTTTTATCACCCAGGGTGATTTGGCTCATAAATTAGCACTAGCTGGTCACACTCCTACCCAGGAAGACCTGAAAGTCTCTTCAGTCACCTAAGCATCCCACACCTTTCCAGTCCAGAATGGATGGCATTCCAATGGCAGCCAGGGGCATTTTTTAAATTAATTAATATCAGGGAAACTTGCAATATGTAATAGTTATATTCCTTTGTGGGAATTGACACATGTGTGTATCAGATCTTGATCATTTTCCATCCCATTACCCCCTCTTCACTCTCTTCCTCCATTCTTCCCCTGATTTTCTTCCCCGTCTCCAAAGGTCTACCTCCATGTTTCCTACATCTCTTCTTTGTTTTATTCTTTATTTATATTTTGGGCTTCTCATAACCCCCACAAAAAACATGTGGCATCTAACTTTCTGTGCCTGACTCATTTCAGGTAACATTATGGTCTCAAGATCCATTCATTTTCCTGAAAAGATATGATTTCATTCTTCTTTATGACTGGATAATAGTCTGCTGTGTGTATATATAACACATTTTCTTTATCCATTCATCTGCTTAGCAATTGGGAATTGTGCTGTTTTAAACATAAGTGTGCATGCATTGCTATAGAATGATATCTTTAACTCTTTCAGGAATGTGCTCAGGAGGGGTGGTCAAATGGGATTTCGTTTTTAGTTTTTTGAGGAATCACCATACTGATTTCTGAGGTGCATTTCAAATGTGCATTCTGTTAGGAATGATCTCAGGCTTAACAAGAAGAACTGAGTTAGGACGAAGTTGAAAGAAGGGTCTATGATTCTGGAGTTTGGAAACCGTCAACACACGATGCTTAGATAGTCTTATACTGGCTCTTAGGCACTTCTGCCATAACATCATAGCACGATCTTCTATGGCCATTCCAATTTTCTCAGTCCCTTCATTTTCCCTTTTTCTGTCTCTATCTTCCCGTCTCTCCCTTCTGATTTTTTCCCTTTCCCCTTTCCTTCATCCAATACTAAGTTTTCAATGTTAAATTCTAGGTGGCAATTGGCCTCATGGCCTCATTACCCTGACCACTGTGTTACAGTTGCCCCAGTTCAGTCCTCCTTTGCCCATACCAGTCCAACCACTCCAAAATGTAAGAAAACAACTCTTTTTCAAAGACATCTAAGCATTTCATCAGCCATTATCTCCTTTTCCATATCCATAGGTTCCAGGAGCATTTAGGTAGTCTTTTCAAGACCAGGTGCAGTTGCTTTGGGAATAGTAAAGACATTAATCCTGCATCTTGTAGGATGGTGACCATTATTATTTGTTATGGAGCTGATCTTTAGTTCTAGTTTTGTACAGAATCATTCACAGCTGAAAATATCTTAAATGACCCAATCAGACTAAATGCAATATTTATAATTTCTAGATAAGAGACATTGGGGGAGATCCATTTCTTAGGAAACCACCTTGGTATCTCCAGGCTTTGAGACCACCGAGAAGAATCCCCTCTTAATTTTTCTCTCATGTTCTTTCTTTTATAAAAATATTTAAGACAACAAAAAGAAGACATTGTTTATCCCTATTTTCTCAAGAAAATACATTTACAAAATAGTTGAATCCCAGTTTCAAGCCCCATCCTTTTCTCCAGTCATGCACGTATTTAGACTTTTTATTCCTTTATTAGCACAGGGAAAAGGAGGACCATTATGACAGTGAACAGATATAATTTTAGACAAATACAAGTTCTTATCAAATAAGCCTGCAATAAGTATTTGATGAACGGGGCTCTTCAGTATAACTTCCAACACTAATTTAATGAGAAGTATCAAATGAATTTTTTTTGTTCTGATATCACCCATGAGACAAATGATACTTTGCAGGCCTATTTTTAACAAATGAATTATTGACTTAAACTGGCACAATTAATCACAATATAATGGGATCAGGGGATGTTAGAGGCTCATTCATCACAGCTGATGATGAGTACCGACTCTTCCGAGAAATGAAACTCTTTAATCACTCCTAGATTAACAGTTACATGCTTTCAAATTTCAATCATAGGAAGCTGGCAGTACAGAATGAGAAGGAGCTGGTGCTGGAGGAGAAAATAAAAATGGGAGCTGGGAAAGTTTGTTGTCTGCAGTTAGAAATCCAACGCTGGCCTCTATGCCGTGTGATGATGGAAACATGATTCACGAGAAAGGCAGTGTGTGGTCACAGGCCGGGACAGAGATGGCAATTAAAATTCTTGGGATCTAGGCTTACTTCTTTCGGGGAAAATGGTGTTGGACTTTGCTGAACCTCCTCTGCTCCGTCTGCAAGACTGATCGAGTACACAGTCTCCAAGTGAAGTTCTCATAAAGACGAAATACCCCACGGCCTCGTATTTTGGATGATGAGAGAAGAGAATTCCTTTCATGTGATACTCATAATTATTGCAGGAGATGTTTGTTTTCTGTCTTCAGAACCCAGGCCTATGAGATACTTTTGATAAGTGAAAAAGATAAGAAATAAGATATGAAAAGCAAATTTAAAAACCAGAAGAAGTTTATCTGCTCATACAGTGAAAGTGCCAGTTTCTGACTTCAGCCCTGCTGGTGTAGACAGACGAGGAGGGCATGACTCCGGCTCCCTGTGAGTTTAAAAACATGAGGTGTGATCGAAATAGATAATGAAGGTTAAAATTAAACAAATACTGCAGTAAAAGACACACTGCATTAATCCCCCTCCAAGTACGCCCCCTCGCTTCTAACATATTTGTTACATCATTATCGTCACTTGCCAAAGCAGGTCTGGACGTTCTCCTTCGTGACTGTCACCAGGTGGGACCCCAGATATGGTGGATGCTGCCGCTGAGTGCCGTCCAATGGGAAGGCAAACGGGGCTCATAAAAACACTGCAGTCTGCCCTCAGCCACCTTATTCATTGTATCTGGCTCCATGCGACTTCTGGCTCTTCCCTAAAGCCAAATGACCAGGAAAGGTAAAGGTGCTTCATCAGTTCAGGACATTGAGCAGTCGCAATAGTGCAGCTAAAGACATTCATGAAAGAATATTATTTATGAAAGAGGACATCCAGAACTATCTCAGAAAGTAGCAAGAACAATGGGATAAGTGTGTCCAAAGGGAGGAGGAGTATTTTGAGGGAGAGTAATGCCAATGTATATTTTACTGCAATAATTTTTAAAAATGTAAACATTATCTTATTTTCCATCACATCACATACATTTGGCAGACAGATAAGAGAGTGACACTATTTAGACAACAGCAAAAAGACAAGGCAATGGGGATTGTTGTTTTGTTTTTTTCTCAATCAGACATCTGCACGTGGGAAAAGACTCAAATGATACAGAAAAGTTAAGCGCCTCCCTCCTTCCCTACATGCTTACTGCTATGGTTTGGATGTTTGTCCTTGCCAAATCTCACGCTGAGATTCAATCGTCTTAGCATTTAGAGGTGGGACCTTCGAGTGGTGCTTAGACCACAGGCCTTCACTCTCACAGGTGGCATTGGGCCATTGCGAGAGGGCATGTAGGCCCTTATTGCCCCCTCTTGTCGCATCTTGCCCTTCCCCCATGAGATAAAACAGCATGAACATGCCCGCCAGATACTGGAAACACCATCTTGGACTTCTCAGCTTCCAGAACTGTGCACCAATAAATTTCTATTGATTACAAATTACCCAATCTGTGGTATTTTGTTAAAAAGACTTGACAGTGACCATACTCCTCAGTTAGCTCATTCAAGCCTGATTTATTCCTATTTTTCTTTGCATATTTATTTCTGGCAACTGCTTTCATTCTCAAGGGTGTCTTGGTTTGTGTAATACATTTTTGGTCAATCTAACTTTATTTTTTTCTTCTTTTTTAAAATGACAAATACTAAGTAACATACTCATATTTTTACCTTGTATATTTTTACATACAGCTCACTCGCTCCCTATGTTTTCAGAGGTTCACACTGCTCACCCTTACTGTGTCATCTCTCCCCTTCCTCCCAACATGATGAAATAACAATTCCAGCTTTCTCCTTTTGTTCCATCTGTAATCTTAAACATTATATTTAAGCCTGTATTTCCTATTCTGCAAAGGATACTTCTCTGAAATCCTTCTCTTGATTTGTTTTTCATGACATTCACGTCCCACCATTTCTACATTCTATCTCTTAACCACTGTCTGATTTAGCTTTACTTTTACATCATCAAGGTTAATTTTCAAATCCTGATTTTTCAAGGTTGCTTTTTGCCTGTGTACATGCTGCTCTTTATCACAAACCGTTTTCCTAGCAAACCTCTCTGGAAACTCATGCTTGAGATCCCTGCACAGATGCTGGTCATTAAGCATTCCGCTGAATACACACGTGTCCAGCTGAATCTCAGCTACTTGGAGAACATTTCGATGTTCCCCATGCCCTGTGCACTTCCTGGAAGATTATGAACATTAAATAAATATTTCTTGGCTTATATATTTGTTTAAATATCCATAAAATCAGTTCTGACTCAAAATGGCATTTGGCTTATGGGTTCTTGTGTAGTCTCTTATTAAAATAATTTTCACTAACATACGAATTAAGGTCTAAAATAAGACTTAAAAACGCTCAGCAACAGCAAATGATACTGACAGATGATGTAGTGGCAAAAGGTTAACATAAGCAGGGTCATTCATTTAGAGACGCTTCAGATAGAAAGAGCTAAGTGCAGCTGAGGAACCATGACTTACTGAAGGAAGGAGAATACAGAGAAAGTAGAAGACGTTATACACACTAGCATTTGTGACGTAATCAAGAGCATTATTCCTTACATGAATATGAATGTTTGCATATATGTTTAAATTTATGATATATGCTATATGTTTAAATGCACATTTGTTTATAAATAACCAAATTATAGATACTGTATGTAGTTCTGCAATTATGTGTAGTTATCTACAGGTTCTATATAATTGTATAAATATTTATGTCTATTTACATAAATATGGGTAATTTAATTTCTGTTTTTCCTTCTCAGTTCTACTGCCTAACAAAAGATATACTAATTACGCCTTTTTATCTCTTTATATCTTAGCATTGTATTTCACAAAAATCAGTTACAAATAGAGAAAATTATGTAGGACTTTGGTGACTTTTGTGTCCTCTTTTTGAGGGGGATTGTTTGAGGTTTTAGAAAGGCTATTTTCATCATATTCTGCAAAGCATGATTTTATACGTTCTTTAGTTGGAGGCTAAATGTAGTTACAAGACACATGCGTGGAGGCCACGTTGACCAGGGGTTAAACTGTGCTGGCTAGATTCTATTGTCCATTTACTTAACATTTTCCAGAATCCCCTTCTGAGTTAGTGATGACCAGAAGCAGTAGTTGGGTACATTGAGAAGCCGAAGATTATGGTGGTTAGTTGTGGCAACAGATTCACAGAGGTCGGCAAGTTTTAGCTTGCCTTCGGATCCTTCAACTCTGTGGCTAGCTCGTCTTTCCAAATACCTACTCCATATTGAACTCCTTTCCAAATGCCATGTGGCTTGCCATGTGACTATTGATCTATACATTCATTCCATAGCTTTTTCCTCTCCATGGCTTCACTTTAATGCCCGCTTATAGTGGGTTTCTCACGTGACTTCTCTGATCCTTCAGGTCTTTTCAGACCTGTACTTCCTACGTCCTCCTACCATTGTGTGGTGTTGAATGGCTGTAACATTCCTCTTACCCACAGCTCAGAGTTGTTCCACTTACCTGATCAACATGGATATCCTCAGAATAGACAAAAGAAAGTTATAGAAAATAAATGAACAGAATTACAAGGGTAGTAAAAGAATCTAACACACATCTCTTCATCTTTTATAGATCAAATAGAAAAATGAAACAAGTTATGTAGTCCCAAATAATATAATTAATAAGCCTATATGTGTAAATGTGTATGTATTGATTTTTGTACCCTACAGAGAATATCTTTTATTTTCACCATCAATAAAACATTTATGAAATATTGATCCAAAGATAAACTTAAAACTAGTTCTAAGAAACAGAAAATAGATCAGTGGAAAACCTTGAGTATTTGTAATAGATGTCACGGATTATAATACCACGCACTGGGAAAGGTATAAAAGATAGATACAGGTATGGTGATCAGCATTTGTCTAGTACTGTGAACTTGGTAATGTACTAGCAGCTGGGGGCTTGCGAAGATGAATAAGGCATGGCCGTATTTTCCAGATGCTTACAGTTGAACCCAGGAAAATGAAGAGGGCATTCTAAACCAATTATAGAGCATGGCAACTGGTTGGAATTGAAAGTGAGTGGTGCTTATCCCAAATAAAGTGCTCAGAGGCCAGGATGATTTGTGTCAGGGGCTGATAAAAATTAGATTATTTACATAAAAAGAAACCAGGTTGTGAGAAATCTGAAAGCATTTGAATTGCACCCAGTTGCAAGTGAGAGCCGCTGGTGGCTTTTGAGATGCTTTAGGAAGAACAGCAAGGTTATGGCGGATAGATCGGGGCCGAGGAGCAGAGCTTGGGATGAACCAGAACACAAGACGCTACTGGACACAAGGGTAGTCTAGCTTGGTCACAGGGGCAGGAGAAGAGAAAAACAGATGTGAAAGTACCATTTCACAGTATGCGGGCTGCTTCAGATAGGGAGGAAAAGAGAATCAGAAGAACACCAATTTAAAACCTGGATGACAGTTAGAATGGTGTCAACACTGACAGAAAGAGGTTCCGCAATGTTTTACAGTTTCTAAAATACAGTTTCAAACTTTCAAGAAAAATGGCAACTTAGACACATGCTTGTAACCTCTTGCCTTTTGAATCCTACCAAAATTACCTCCGGATAATAATAGGGCTTGTTCTGCCTGGAAACTAGAGAATGGTAGAGACAAACTTTAGCAATCTGGAGAAAATTTTACTGGGTAAAACAGAGGAGCAGTCCACCATATCTAGCTAACACCACAAGCAGCTCCCTGTGCAGGAAAGAGCAATCTGTCAGGGGCGTCAGCTGAAGTGACTGCAGCAGTTCTCTCCAGCCCCCACACCCACCCACCAGGCTCTGAGGAGTCGTGGACTGAATTTATCTGTTCTAAGTGTGGCTTGCAAAGTCATCCTCATCCACAAGATTGTCCTTGGTACCAGTCAGGTTCCAGAGGCTGCACTGAGCAGGGGCCTAATGACAGTTCTGAATGCTGGCATAGACTATGGTGAATGGAAAACAGTTCTCAACAAATTTTGCCTGCCTCACTACACCTAAGAGAAATTCACTGTGAGAAAAACCACATGATCATCTCAATAGATTCAGAAAAAGTATTTGACAAAGTCCAACATCCATTTATGATTAAAAAAAACCCTACAGAGAATTGGAATAGGTCTTTATCTCAATCTGATGAAAGCCATCTATGACAAACCAATAGCCAATATCATACTAAATGGTCAAAAACTGAAAGCTTTCACTCTAAAATCAGGAACAAGGCAAGGATGTCCACACTCCTGTTCAATATACCTCTGGAAACGTTAGCCAGAGCTATTAGACAAGAGAAGAAATAAATGGAATAAGAGTAGGCAAAGAAGAAGTTAAATTATCATTATTTGCTTTTGACCTGATATTCTACATAGAAGACCCCAAAAACTTTAACAACGACTCCTAGAATTAATAACCAAGTTCTGTAGCATAGCAAGATACAAAGTCAACACTCAAAAATCAATAGTATTTTGTACGCAAATAACAAATTCACTGAGAGAGAATTGAGGGTAGCAGCACCTTTCAAAATAGTGCCAAGAAAAATGATATACATAGCAATCAATCTAACAAAGGAAGTGAAAGACCTATGCATTGAAACTATAGTACTCTGAAAAAGGAGATCAAGGAGGATATCAGAAAATGGAAAGATATACCCTATTCTTGGATAGGCAGAACCAATATAGTGGAAATGGCCATACTTCCAAAACTGTTACATAATTTAACACAATCCAATCAAAATACCAATAGCATACCTCACAGAACTAGAGAAAATAATCCTAAAATACATATGGATCCAGAAGAGACCCAGAATAGCAAAAGAAATTCTGAGTAAGAAGGGCAAGTAAGGGACATCATGGTCCCTGATTTGAAGTTATACCACAAAGCTACAGTGATGAAAACAGCATGGTACTGGCCAAACAAAACAAAACAAAACAACAGACTTAAAAAACAGTGGAACAGAATAGAAGATGCAGAAACAACTCCAAGCACTCTGAGCTACCTTATCTTTGACAAAGGGGCCAAACAGCTTCACTGGAAGAAAGACAGCATCTTTAATAAATAGTATTGGGAAAACTGGCTTTCCACATGCTGAAGAGTAAACCCTGACCCTTATCTCTCACCATGCACTAAACTAAAATTGAAATGGATCAAATATCTAAATATTAAAATGGAAAAAAATATGCTGGAAAATAGTATAGGTAAAACTCTTGAAGACATAGGCATAGGCAAAGACCTTATGAACAAAACCCTAATAGTACAGGAAATACTAAAATGAATCAACAACTGGGATCATATCAAATTGAAAAATCTCTTGCGCAGCAAAAGAAACTGCTAACAGAGTGAAGAGACAACCCACAGAGTGGGAATTATTTTTACCAGCTACTCCTCAAACAAAGGATTACTATCTAGAATATATAAAGAACTAAAAAATATCAGACCCCCAAATTTAAAGATGAAATCTAAAAATGGGCATCTGAAATGAATAGACACTTCTTAGTTAAAGAAGTACAATAGCAAATAAATACATGAAAAAAATGTTCAATATCACTGCTCATTCAAAAAATGCAAATTAAAACAACACTGAGATCGCATCTCACTCCAGAAGCACGGCTATCATCAAGAAATCAACCACTAACAAATGCTGATGCGGCTGTGGGGAGAAAGGAACATTTCTCCATTGCTAGTGGGAGTATAAATTTGTATAACCACTATGGATGTCTGTATGGAGACTCCTCAAAAAAGTTAGATGTTCCATTTGACCCAGAAATTCCCCTTCTATGTATCTTCCTGAAAGAGTTAAAAGCATTATACCACAGAGATATATATGCATACCTATGTTTATGGCAGCACAATTTATAATAGCTAAAACTTGCAAACAGCCCATATGCCATCAACAGATGAATGGATAAAGAAAATGTGGTATTTGTGTACAATGGAGTACTAGTCTGCCATAAAGAGCTCGCCTTGCAAGCACAAGGCTCTGAGTTAGATCCCCAGCACCAAAAAAAAAAAAAAAAAAGAAGGATAAACTTGAGACATTTTTAGGTAAATGGATGCATCTTGACACCATAATTTTAAATGAAATAAATCAGACACATAAGTTTAAATATTGCATTGTTCCTCTTGTGTAAGGAAACCACAGTGCAAATAAAGGACAAAATGGATGATAGATATTGGGAAGTAGAACTTGTTAAATTGGAAGGGGAATAAGGGAGGGAGAAACAGGAGAAGGAAGGAAGGGAAAAGGGATTAAAAATAAGAGAAGGAAAAAATGGAAAAAGAGCTTTTGTAAATAGGGAGCTCATGAAGGGTTGAAAGGAGGGGAGGGGAGAATTAAGATATACTATGTACAGATACAAATTCTCCATGATGAATGTGATCATTATGTAAAGCAAACATGTGCTAATAATTTTTTTTTTTTTAAAAACCAAGGTTTTACTGAGGTTGGGCGTGGAGGTCCACACCTGTAATTCCAACACTCTGGGAGGCTAATGCAGGAAGATCACAAGTTTGATCCTGACTTGGGCAATTTAGTGACACACTGATATCCTGTCTCAAAATAAAAAATAAAAAGGTCTTGAGATGTAGTTTAGTTTAGTGAGGAGGCCATAGGTTCAATTTCTAAAATACATACACACACACACACACACACACACACACACGCAAATAACAGCAACAAAAAAAACAGCTAATGACTTAGAAAATATGGTTAGGCATCAGTTATGGTTTAGATCTAAAATGTCCTTAGATGCAGGGCTTTGGGGAGGTGATTGGATTATGGAACACCGTACGCTTCAGTGGATTCACTGATGAGTCTGTGGCTGAATGTGCAATTAGGACGTGGGCCTGGCTGGAGGCTGGTCACTGGTGGGTGTGACCTGAAAAGGGGTATTCTTGTCCCTGGTGCCACCCTCTCTCAGCTTCCTGGCTGCTGTGGGTTGAGCCACTTCCCTCCCCCATGTCCTTCTACCCTGGAGCCAGTCTACCATGGACTGACCTCCCTGGAAACTGTGTGCCAAATGAACTTCTCCTCTTAGTTGTTGGTGTTGAGTATCTTTTCCCAGTGACAGCAATATGAATAATACAGCATCTATTTGGCATCACGTAAAAGCGAAATAAGAACTTATAGAGGAATGCACTGAAAGATTTTTAAAACATAAAATTTTAAAGCATATTCACCCAAAAAACTGTAAGCACATTTAAAAGGTTTAATGTAAATTGGGGGACTATTTGCACCATCTTGATAGATAAAGCTATGGATGTATAAATATAAATCTATAAATATAAATGTATAAATACAAAACTATAAATGTGTTTGGAAAATCTAGAAGATAAAGAAAATCATCACAGAAAAACGACTCAGAAACATGCTAACAGATTATTTTCAACATAGAAAAAAACAGAGTGGTCAATAAAGAGATGAAGCTAGGTTAAATCCTGTAGATCAGTCATTGTGGATGATGTACAAATGATCCCAAACTTGGGTGCTTGAAACAGCCAACATTTATTCTCTCACAGTCCTACAGCCCGAGTCTGAAATCAATTTCACCGGCCACCGTCAAGGCGCAGGCAGGGATGTGCACCTTCTGGAGGCCTGAGGAGACTTCCTGCTGCCTCTTCCAGCTTCGAGTGGCTGCTGGCTTCCTTTGGCTAGTGGGCACACCACTTCTGTCTCTGCTTCCGGGGCCACAGCATCTCTCTTCCGTGTGTCTGATCTCCTCCTAGAACTAGGGCTCACCCCGTAACCCAGGATGCACCCCACGATCCTTCGCAAGCACGTCTGCAAGATCAATTTTCTAAATAATGTCATATTTACCTCTTTTGGGAACTGGGACCTGATACCTGTGGGAGTCAGTATACAGTTTCCTACACAAAACCAGTAATCAAGTGAATTTAAAACTATCAGCTTTATTTTCATTTATTTAGAGTTTAAATATAATCAAGCCAGTGTTTCCAAGGGACCAGGTATTAAACTTAATAAATTGTTTGTGGAAGGCAGTTTGGTAACATAGACAAAACTGCTTAAAGGTGTTTAAGTTTTTTCACTATTTGCATATTTTTTCAAATGGAGATAATTGAAGCTGCACACAAGGATTATCATTATTGTAGCACTATTCTTAACAGTTAAAAATTGTAAGTAACCTAAATGCTCACTTTTTATAAAGGTGTAATATGCCAAGAATGTATTAAAAATCATCTCTTAAAGAATATCGAGTGACAGTGCAAAGCGCACATGACAAAACGCTGAACACGCAAAGCAGGGAACTGAACGATGACTCCGATCCTGTTAATAGATTTGAAAACAAGTAAGTCATTTGAAAACAACAAGTAATCATTACATTTTTGCTTTGTTCTGCTCTATTTTTCTCAGATGTGGACTGGAAGGCACACACCATAATATTAGGGACAGATATCGCTAAATTGTGAGATTATAAGTGATTTTTGCTTTTCTTAATTTTTTGTAGCCTTTTCGCATTTGTGCAATGAACTTCTTTTGCTTTCTTTTCCTCCTCCGGTTCCTGTTTCATTGAGGTTTTAATCACTTAAGCACTTAGTCACCTGACTGAAGGAGACCCAGCTGCACGGCAGTCTTGGGAGAGGAGCCACCCCCATGGCCACTTATGTTCATTGTGGGGGTGATAATGGGACACACAGCTGTAACCTTCCTGTGGGATCAGGGTCTCTGTGATAGCGAAGGGCTATTGCCTTGCATGGGCCAACAGCCAAGGACCAGAAAGGGAGACGTGTGGACATGACCATCTCCGGGCTGTATAGGGGGAAGCCCCGAGGAGCCGGGCTCGCTTTCTGACCTGACTACGGCTCTGACTGTTTCTGAGGATGCCAATATTCAGCAGCCAGATGCCTTTCTACTTTCCTTTGCCTGCGTGTTCTGTGTATACTGGCTTTCTGACATGCTGTAGCTCACTCCTGATGTAGAGTATTGATACATTAAGTTCTATGTTTAGTACCGTATAAATATTTCAAGTTATCGTTACATTTTTCATTTATTCTGCTCTATTTTTCTAGAATGTGAAGTGAGCGCAACCTTTCAGAATTGCCTGTCCCTACACAATGGAATTAAAGCCTTACACTGAGAGCATTGGGCGTATTTTAGTTCTCTTGACTTGACGAGACACATGTACATATATATGAATAAATTTCAGACACTGTGTTGCAAAATAGAGCATGAGATAAGATATGGTGATTTCTACAAACCGTGCATTACAGAGACCTGAACTACTAGCTGTAAGAGACAAATACACTTGGCTGTCAGGAGTGTGATTTTTCCTTCTCTTGGGAGTGAAACTCTTCCTAAACAGAGTGGCATTTTGCAATAACAGCAGAGCTGAATGCTGGGCTTTGGGGGCAAGTGAGGAGAGCACAGAAGGTACTAGGAGGTCACAGAGTGCCTGAGCAGAGGCCTCAGCAAGTAGGACAGGTCCAGAAAGCTCATTTCTACAGAAATTCTTAGATCCCAGAAGGCTGAAAAGAGCAGAAGAAATCGCAAACATCATAGGTCAAATGAAGTTCAGACAATGTGGCTGGAGCGGAAGGGCCATACAAAGAGGGAAGGACGGCTTAGCATCACCTTGCATAGGCCAACAGCCAAGGACCAGAAAGGGAGATGTGCTTCTCAGTCAACGCTCACCTTCTTCAAGGACATCAAGGTCCAGACATCTGCCCCCATGCCTTGGCACTGTGTAATCACCTCGAACTAGGTGCTGCTCTGGGGACAGCAGGGGCAGAGGGCCGAAATGACTCAGATGAGTTTCCCCATCCCTAGCTTAGTGGAAGCTCATATCGTGACTAAGCCTGGTGAACCGGATTCATCCTTGCTGACCAGTGAGCTTATGTGTGGGGTCATCTTCCACCAGAAGGAGGGCAGAGCTGGTGGGGAGAAGGCCTTGGGGAAGGGCCTGGAGAGAAAGGGAGTGAGACTTGGCCAGGTGCCATGTATGCCGTGGCCTGCTCCCCGTGATGGAGGTAGGGAGCTCCAGGCCTGGCAGATGGTCCTCCTGAACACAGCCTCACCTTTCACTCTGGAATTGAGGTGGATTCTGAGTAGCTTAGGCAAGCTGGTAGCCAAAATAGCTTTTATTTATGAATGTGTCAGAGCATTACAGTGAGGGGAGAGGCCTTGGTTTGCAGAGCAGGGAAATCTAGAGACCTAAGTATTGAGCTGGCCATGTTTTCATTCACTGGTCCCTTTTAATAGCTTCTTGCAAGATATGTAGCTTACATTACGGCATCCGGCACATGTAGACTTTGGCTGGGACTATCCTCATGAGTTCAGAATTTATGATCGTGCAAATAGACATGGAAGGGAAGAGTAGTCAGGCCAGAATAACAAGAGAGGAAAGCCTTTATTGCATTTCTTCTGGGTCGCATTAACTCTGTCCTCACCAGCAGAACAAAAGGCTCCCTCTTCCCCAGGGGGAGGCTGGGCAGGAAGTGAATGTGCTCAGATTCTGCTCTGGACTTGGGGAAATGGAGTTTCTCATTTTTTTTTTTTTTTGCTGTCTGCTACCTGCAGCAGAATGATTAAGCAGGGAAGGGAGGCCACCGAGCCCCTTCTGGTTCTAAGAAAATCAGGTCACTTGAGAAAAAATACAGCAGACTGGTCACTGAATAGCAGGGCCCAGAAACTTATAAATATTTCTTCATTAGAGTAAAATAGCAATTTATAGCCAGACTCAAAACTGAGTCCTTTGAAGTCACAAGGAATGAAATTTCAGTAAGAGCTGTGAACATGTCAGTTTTATAATGAACAATGTAAAGAGAATAAATTTTGGTGTTTTATCTGGTCACGGGGTAGTTATATTTAGGGTAGTGTAAGACTATCTGTTGAGTGAGGAAACCAGGTCTAGGGAAGAATAAAATAAGACATTGACTGGATATGGTGATTTATGCTTTTCATAATTATTTAGGTACCATATGTATACTGTAGATGTTTCCTTCCTGCGTACCTACGTTTTACACTATGAGGCACCATAATGTGTGATGGCTGGGCCCTTTGGTGTTGTCACTCTTGGGAAAAGAGAGGAGGCATCAGGAGAGAGCTAACATTTAATTGAGCACCTTTCTCTGGCCATTTGATTATTTCTGATTTGATTATTTCTGTATAAGCATTTGATTATTTCTGATTTATACGTAGAGGCATTAAGTATTTTTCTGAAGATCAAACCGCTAGAAAGAGGTCGATCTGGAGTTAAGATTTGTGTGACTTGTTTTCTTCCATTCCCATCCTGCTCGGGAGGACGTTTTTTATTCGCTACTTCCTTGACACTCCTTTGGGCAGAGTCAACAAAAATCTTCTCTGCATTTTTGAAAGTTTAATTGGTTTGTCGTCAGTCTTTTGTGCTACTGAGTACTCCCTCCTCTCCTGAAACTTTTCATCCTTCTCGTTGGTGACTGTTCCTCCTATGATGTTCCAACTCTTTGTCTTCACTGTATCTGACATAACTACAACAAATAATGCTGCTTAGAGTCAATATTTACTAGGTGCTTCCTACACTCTAAGCCCTGGACATCATCTTCCATTTAACTTTACAGTTGTTTTATGGGCAGACGAGAAAGCTGAAACTCTGCAGAATTTGATGAATTGATTAATGTGCTACAAGCACCAAATTGTGTGGCCAGGAGCAAAACTGAGGTCTCCCAGGTTCTGCCCATTGGCTGGCTGAATATTCATCCAGTGTCTTTCTTTCTCTTCTGTTCTCACCAGACACACTTTCCTCAAATAACTTCATGCCAGGTCATGCTTTCCTCTACCTCCTAAATACTGGTGATTTGTACATCTCTCTTGAGTTCTAGACCTTTATGTTAACTTCCTGGTGGAACACTGTGGCCCGAATGTCCCTCAGGTCACTCCACTGGACTTGCTCCAGCCTGCCCTGCCTGTGTTCTGCCTCACATTTCGTTTCAAGCACTTGCTCAAGCCAAGACTGAGAGGACTCCTCAGAGCCCCCAGCCCTGGGCCTCCATGTCCAAGACTAAGGACTCTTTCTCCCCTAAATCTCTCTCACTCATCTCCCCCATCCCTGAATTCTCCTGGCTTCCCCTTGAGTACAGGCGCCCACCGGCACCCACTCTTCTCCTCCAGCCCAGCTGGACTCTGTGTATCAGCTTTCTTGCCTTCTGTCCTCGTGGCCTTTATCTCATCTGCACACCACATCCAATCACATTGCTGTGCTTGGGATTCTTCAGGGTCATCGCTGTAGTTTCCTTTCTGTTGTTTTTGTTGCTCGTCCTGATTGGTTGTTTAAGTGGTGGACTCCTATTCACATTTTTATTGGTATATATTTGGGATATATAACAATTACATTCATCTAGAAGAATTGGTATGTGTGTATATTGCATTGCATTTAAAAGTTACCCTAAACCCTGAACTACAGAGCAGAGAAAAGCAGAAGGCGCTGCACCTATCTGCTCTTCCTCTTCCCGCGAAAGGCCTCGCTCAGCTCGTTCACTCAGCAGCGGATACTGACTGAGCTCCATCCGTGTGTGAGCTGTCGCAGGCACTGGGGACAAGCCTGTGAGCAGAAAGGGACCCAGGCACCTGTCTGCGCAGAACTCACATTCTGGCTGAGGCTGCCACACCAGGAGTCAGGTGAGAAAATGAGTTAATGAGTGTGTACTGCGACACACAGTGATGAGAAAAATTAAGCATCGTGATGGATTAGGAGAAGCTGGGGCAGGGGTGGGTTTATCAATTAAAATAAAGTAGCCAAATAAGACTCCTCGAATAGCTTGGTATTTGGTCAGAGATCTAGAGGAGGAGATGTGGGGTTCATGGACCTGTTGGCTAAAAGCTCTCCAAGCCCAGAAGGTGAAAGCTTCTACCAAAGCTCTGGGGGCTCACAGCTCGGAGACCAGTGTGGCCGAGATGAGGGGGCGAGATCATGGGGGTCAGTGGGGGGAGTGGTCAGGCCAGACTGCATAGAACGGGCCACCGTGCAGACTAGGATAATTCTGTTGTCTGTGTGAAACAGGAATTTCTGAGCAGAAGCTCAATACATCATTTAGGTTTTAAATGTGTAACAAGTGCATTGGTGGTCAGATATGGGCCCAAAGGTGGCAACCAAGAGACCCTGCAAGAGAAGGCCTTCATGAGTGCCTGGAGCTATGGTGATAGCCACACTAGGAGAGGAGCAGGGAGGGCATGAGATGTGGTCAGATGAAGGACAGACCATCAAGGTGGAGTGGACAGAGTGTGGTCAACTTGGGCCAGAACGCCCAGCCGGACTGAGTTGGTGTGATGCTGGGCGTACAAGATCCACCTGAGGGTTCTTGCTGATGCAACATAAGGCAGAGTGGGAGCTGTAGCTAGTTGGCAGGCTGTTTCCCAGCAGAAGCTCTGCTGCGGCTGGTTCTTCCGGAGGGGGCTCGGCTGTCCTTGTCGAGGAAGGAGCTCAGGGCCTTGCTGTCATCGAGGATGGCTGCTGTTGCTTCGGAGGAGCTCTGGTTGTCATCTCTGCTGCCAGCATCGTATCCTGGCTGCAGCCATCATGTGCAGACACGGATGTACGTGGGACAGTACTGTGGGCTCCCAGCCCTCAATTGGATCTTTTGGGTCTCCAGTGCCTAGAGGGACATTCGGCACCTTCTGCATTTGGCTTCTGGGTGAATATTGTAAATGTCTCCATTAAATCTGCTCTCTTAAACCATTGGTTCTAGCAAACCTAACTAACACACAGAGGTTTCTGATGGAGTTGGGGTAGTGAACTCAAGCACTGTTTGGAGACTGCAGATTAGTGAGACAAACTCTTGCACACCTTTTCAAAGTATGAGCATCCTTGTGACTAAGTCCTCTTTGCATGCCCAGCCTCTCAGCTTTTGGCTTTCCGCTTCTCTGCAGATTATACGCTGCTGTGATGCCTGCGATGTCCTGGGCCCACTGTCCTCTCCCAGGCCAGACTCTGTACCTTCACAAGCAATATTCCTTCCTCCTCAACCTTGTCATCAGATCTGTCTAGCAGTTCTTCTCTGTGCTTTAATTTTTTCCTAACACCATCAATGCAATACTTTGTGAGCTATAGTTAATTGTTGCTTCCTCCCCAAATCATTAAGCTTTTGAATTCCTGGTCTAAGTCATTTCATCGTATTACCATGATGCTGGCCTGGAAAGGGTGCTCAGCAAACATGTACAGAGTGGTAAATAAGTGACTTTTCACTTTAGGGTGCATTTCAGAGTGTGAGTGGTGATCAGAGCATGAGACTTTAGTAATCAGGTTCTCACAACTAATATTTTCCCTGGGTTTGTCCACGGTGTGAGCACCATTTTGGAACATGACTTCAATAGAAGGATTGCAGATTTACTTTTAGGAGAAATTTGCACACAAAGTGTCCACTAGCAAGTTCTTTGAATGAGGGGAACAGGAACTGGAAACATTGTGGTCTTGAAGATGGAGCACCTGCTGTTTGGGACTCTTGAGGCATTTTGAGAGTTTTTTGAAGTTCAGCAAAGGAGAATACACTGACTCTTTGCTACCAAAACCTTATATTCTGCAACATGTGAGAGTTGTATGCGGGACACTACCCAGTCTTAGTATGCCAGAAATGAGCATGAGAAGTTGCATGGTAAGATTAATGGCTCACGACTTGCGCACTGACTACTTTGCCTGAATTGGGAGATTTCTTTAGGAATGGACGACTCTGCTTCCAATCTAAATCTTGGCTTGATATTGTGGCTTAGGTATTACTTGTATAATTTCATGGTTTTTTTTTTTTTACAAGTAAAAGCAGAAACAACATTTAGATCAAAGACTTCCGTTTCACAATAGGACTCCAAAAATATATGGCTAGCCATGCTGACAATCGGCCAACTGTCAGTTGTTAGCAAAAGCGTTGTCAGAAATTAATTTTGGAGTGAATTTTTAATGATTTAAAACCAAGGAATAATGGAATGAAATAGATTTGAAGTAGGATCTGCACATTCCCAAGAATAAGAAATAAAAATTATTATGTGCCTATTCTATTCAGGTGATTGTTAAGACATTTCACATTTTTATCTTATTTAATTCTGACAATAGCTTTTCAAGGTGTTTTATTCTTCCTTTCCAAATGAGAAATTGGAGGTTTAAGGTCACATAGCTAGTTAGGAAAGAGAGCCAGTTTTAAAACAAAGCTCTGTCAAATTACAAAGTCCTTTCTACTACACACCGATGCCTCCTTGCTGCCGTGATTTCTTATAATGAACACCTTTATTCCATAATGCAGCTGCTGTTTAAATAAGCTTTTGATGGTGTCTATAAATCATCTTTGAATAGGTGACTGTACCTCTTGGCCTAGGCACTTCTGGTTTATTCCTGGGTAAAATTATTAATAGCACCACCATTCACTCTCAAAATTCTCAGGTCTGGAAGCTAAATTATTTGTAGATTATGTTGCTTATCCAATTGCTTCCTGGTGAATCCTTCTCCCAGGCTCTGGAGACAGTTTATTCCGGTTTAATTTTTTAGCTGCTCAAACCATCTTGGTCACAGGAAATGCAAGAGAAAAATCCAGAGTCACTCCACCACAAAGTCAGTGAAACAATGTAAGATGGTTTTAATTTATTGAACAGATTGACTGAAGATTTCTCCAGTTGTTCATGTGGAGAACCAGATTTAAATTGTGTTGTGTTAGGAACTTTGATAAATTCAAAACAGATATATATATATATATATATCTGTTTTGAATGTGTGTATAAAAATGTGTGTATACACCACACACACACACACACACATGCACACGCACACATATATACATAGAGATCATGGTGGAAATGAGTTTTCTGCTGGCAGTTGGCAGGCAGAATCTCTGTGAATTTCAAATAAGGAAGAAGTTGATTCTCTGAGTCCTATACAAAAATAACTTGTTTTATATTTCTTGAGACCTGGAATCTTCCTGTTGATGAGAAAGCATGCTCTTGCTTGGGGTTATCCAGGTGTGAAGCAAGAGGAACCTACCTTTCTTCTGTCTTAGTAAGCTTGGTCATAAGAACACGGATCTAGAGATAAGCCTGTAAAATATGGGCTAAGCTATACTCTGTAGCCATTTCGTCCTTCCCAGGTACTGACTAGCCTTTTAAAGGTAGCTATTCTTCTTGTGTGTGAGTTATTCTTGTGGAATTCCACTTCCTGTATTACTCTTGCTAATTGAATTCCCCAGTGGGATGAAAGTATTTCTGTGCTGGCTGGCAAATGGAACAGCCCAAATGCATAAACTGTAAATACTGATGACAACAGAATCACATCCCTCCTGTTGTTATTTATTTTGAGATTTTTGCTGGGGCAATAGTTTTACGTTTGACATTTATATAGGTCACGGTGAGCTAATAGCCATCTGCCATCTGGGGACTCTTTTATAATGAACATTATAGAAGGCTATGGAAAAATTCTCCGGCATTGCTGATTTGCACACAAGTTGAGATGCAGCTGATCTTTACAATATGTTATTTTGGCTCCTATTAGTCATGTGCTCAACCTATGTGCTTGCTCAGGTTCTTTCACACAGACACTGTGACCTGGGAGGCTGAGCTGAGCTGAAGCCAACGCCTTCATCCTTCTCAGATACATCACTGGCCCTAAAAACGATCGCTGGAGTGCCAGCTCAGGACTTCAAGGAGTCTCCAAATGGATCTAATGGACTCTGGGCAGTACAATGTGGTTTCAATAAGCTCTGATAAACTTGTGCTATGGTTTGGATCTTCAATGTCCCCCAAGGGCCCGTGCATTAAAGGCTTGATCACCAGCGTGTGGCACTATTTGGAGGTGGTGGAGCCTTTAGGATGGGACCTAGTTGGAGGAAGTTATGTCATGGGGAGATGACTTTGAAGGATACTGGGACCCTAGCTCCTTTCCGGACACTGCCAGTGGGCAATTTTGCTCAACCACACACTTCCCACTGCGATAGGCTGCCTCATCCCAGGCCCAGAGGCAACAAACTAATTGACCATAGACTGAAACTCCCAAATTTGTGGGCCAGAATAAACCTTTCTTCCTTGTAAATTGATTACTTCTGGTACTTTGTCACAGTAACAGAAGGCTAATTTGGTTTGCATTATGTTTCCAAACAAATAACTACTGGAGAAGATAATGTTGAGTGTGTCACCTATAAAGAGCCTATTTCTACTGAAGCAGATACATGGTCTAATTGGAAGACTAGAGCCCATTCACACCCAAGCTCTCACTTGAATACTTCCAGCCTGCATTGCTTCATATGTAAAATGGAAATAAAATATCAACCTCATTTGTGGAGAAATCACATGAAATTGTAAATAAGAAAAATCCCAACACACTTCACTAAGTGGTTCCTTTTTCTCTCATTCTTCTTTATCTATACTACTTTCTTGATAAGAAAGGAAGCCCAAGGAGGGTGGAGGGAAATAGAAGGACAGAGAGAGAAGAGTTATATTTTAATCCGTGCTACATTCTCAGATTTACCATCAACACCACGGATAATAGTCTAGTAACTCGAAGACCCACGAAATTCTGCCTGCTATTACAATGGCTGGCTTGTGGGTACCAGCAAGTTCTTTTCAGTCCTTCCCAGGGGTGTAGGTTTAACAGCCCTGCACCAGAAGAACAGAGCGTGTTCACTCTTCCCATGACCATGAGGAAATCTGGGCTGTGAAAAAGATGGTGGTAGAAAGGAATGTCAGGTAACGAACATATTTGGAAGAGGTGATGCTGTGGAGGTAGCACACTTGTCTTTCTGTTGGTAATTTTGTGCTACAGATTAAGAGACAGCCATTCTGCTTTTAGGTATGTGCAGTTCTTTTCAATATGTGATATGATGATTTTCATATACCATTTGAATCCAAAGGTGGAGAAGGAAAGAAAGAGTGTAGACTAGCACACAGCAGATTTTCTTCACCACTATGTGAGAAGTGGCTTGCTAGACCAGGAAACACTGCTTTACCCTGTCTTCCTTGCACCAGCTCTTCTTTGTTGTTTATTTAGCCATTCACTTACTTTTCACTAAGGTAAAACTACATCTCTTTTGTCCATTCTTTTCTACTTAATAGTGAGGCAAGGTGCCTAGCACCTAGTAAATACTTAGTAAAAAATAATCAGTAAATGAGAGGGGGGAAAAAAGCTAACCTAAAAAGCTAATCACAAGACGCTTTCTACTCTTGGTAAGAAGCAAGGGAAGGAAGGGGACATTCAAGCAGAGCTGGGCTCCTACACAGAAGGGGCTGAACAGTAGGCTCCACCCTAATGCTCTGATCTCATCTAATCGTTTCCCGAAGGCCCTACCTCTAAATAGCAGTCAGATTCAGTTTCTACTTGCTTAATTCCTCATAATGAGGATTAAATTTCAATACAGGATGCCTTGGGGGACACTGAAACTAGACCCAAACCGTAGCACTGGAGAACAAATTTCAGACACTCTGAATGATTGCAGTAATGCTGAGCAAAGAGGGTGGCACTGAACGTCAATGCCTGTTCATATAAAAAAGTGAACACTTTACATCCCCTCCTCCCTGATGAAATAATGCAACATCAACTGTAATCTCGCCAAAAGGATCAAACCTCAGTCTGATGAGTCCTCTGGGTCCAACTTCTAATTTATATGAAATACAAATTACCAGTAAGGATATCATGAGCTTCATCCTAAATTTACAATTGGCAAAATTCAGACTATGAAAAAGCTCCAGGTCTAACAGCCCAGGTTCCACAGCAGAAGAACTGTGCAGAAAAGAATGTGATGGAGAAGAAGTCTGCTGGTTAAACGGGGCTCAGGCATTGGCAAGATTATACTGTAGTGCAAAAGGGTGGTCATACAGTGTTTCAGCATAAAGAAAACGATCAGTATAAATTGCATGTAGTGTAAAGTCCAGCATAGTGGCTACTTCTGGAGGGAGGGAGTGAGCCCTGATTAGGGTGAAATGGATGGAAGGGCTTTTACTGAGGATGCCCACGTTTTGTTTTTTGATGAGGATACAAGGGGTGTTTGACTTATAATTCCTTAAGCATTACAGTTGTTTTGGATCATTTTATTTTAAAATAAGGGTCAAAAGAGGGTAAAAAGAGGAATTTGACATAAATTACTAAATCCAGACTTTTAAACTTAAAGAAATGGAAAGAAATCCTTTGTTTTTGCATAAAATAGCTCAATATCAGCAAGATAATAGTTCTCCCAAGAAAAATATCAATAGTGTTTTTTTTGGGAGCTAAGAAAGCTAATAGTAAAGTTTTTGTGGAAAATATGCATGCAAGAATCATTAGGAAAACAATTCAAAGAATATCTATGAGGATGACTAACCTTCCAGAAATTAAAAGATAATGCAAAATCTAATTAATGTATTGTGGTACTAGCACATGAATAGATATAAAGAGAAATGTAATGCAAAAGAAAATTAAAAAAAGAAAACCTCAAGCACATTTGGAAATTTAGTACAAACATACACGGTTTAGCAACAAGGATATATTCGAGAAATATATCATCTGGTCATTTTGTTGTGCAAGCATTATAGAGAGTACCTAGACAAACCAAGATGGCTGTGACATCACTGGGTGGCGTTATGATCTTATGGGTGATCGTTGTACATACAGTAAGTTGCTGACCGAGACATCGTATCCAGCGCGTGACTATACTTTGTATGAGAACGTTGGCATATATAATCATTGGGGCTAATACGGACTTTTCAATAATTGAAATAATGGTAGGCTGGGAGCACGTAGCTCAGTTTCACAGCACTCGCCAAGCAGGTGGAAGGCCTTGAGTTCCAGGTCTCCTCAAATACACGTGACAGAAACACCAGAAGTGAAGTCGAAAGATAAACAGGTTGGCAGAAATCTTTTGGAGCATATACATAACAAGTAATGGACCAGGAACTCTTAAAGGTGAAAAGGAAACAGTCAAAATCCTATAGAAAAATACTGCATATAAAAGATAACACATACAATTTGAACATCTGAAAGAAGTGTTCAAGTTCACTCGTAAAACTTCAGTGAAAAGTGCTGATGCACCCTGTTGGCGAAGCTGTGGGGAAGGAGACACAGACTGGTGGGTGAATGAAAGTGGAACCACCCCTATAAAATCCCAGCTCCATGCTAAATATGCTTGTCCTGTGACTGACAACTTGCCCTGAAGGTACACTGCCAATGATACAAGAGCTGCACACACTGTCAGTCACAGCCGCACTGTGTGTAATCGCAAAATATTAGGAATTACATAAATACTCAAATGTAGGCGTCAACACTTGTGATCCCTGCACTCTGGGACTGCAAGTTTGAGTCTAGTCTGGGCGACTTAGTAACGTAGTGAGAGCTTGTCTCAAAATAAAAAAAAAATTAAAAGTCTGGGGATATAGCTAGGTGTGAAAGCCCTGAGTTCCATTACCAGCACAGTCAAAATCAAACCAAACCAAACCATAAATGCTCAAATGTGGGCTGAATAAACTGGTCTCACATTTGAGGACTAAGAAACTAAAAAGGAAAAGAATTAGGAAGATTTTTATAATCTGGCATGAAACAAATTTTACGATACCTTTTTCTGTGAAAATAGAAAGGCAAAGGAACTCAGAGGTCACACACTACACTACTTTGGTGTAAGCAAAGCCAGAAAACATGCAAGTATCCTTCCTAAACTTTTCATTTTGAAAAAAATAAAAATAAACTTTTAATTTTGAAATAATTTATACTGTGCTGGTTTGTTTTGGAGACAATGATATTTAGAAAGTATAAGTCAGAAACTAGTGACATTGGTTCTATCTAGAAGGGATAGAACTGGGGGACAGGATGAGTGGGGTAGGATAGGGGCATCGCTTTGTCATCAGATCTGAAAAGGGGTATACCTTTTCATATATTTTTAATTTGTGGAATGATATTATTTTTCTACAAATTAAAAAAGTATAAGTCAATGAAGTTGGAGGAAATCCCTAAAACTCTTTGGAAACAGAAAGAGACATGACTTTATTTCAATGGAATTCTATAATCACACTAAAGGAAAGAATAAAAACCATTCTAAGTAACTTGTTAGCGTGGTGCTGTGACTATTTGTACCATCATCTGAAAAAAAAAATGGAAACACATATTGAACTTCCTTAGTCATTATTTGGTTACTTTAGAGCTTTTTATTTTTTCTGGTATTATAAGAGTGAGCAAAAGGATATATACATTGTTCTTGTTTGTTCTGTGAGTTAGGATTCTCACTATGAAGTTGGAAGACACAAATATGAACTAGAAAAAAAGCCAGAAATATCTCTGAAGAATTGTTTCCAACAGAAAGTAGGTAGCAGTATAAGCAGATAATTTCAATAATGTATACTTACCGGTTCCGTCTACCAATAGGCCCTCAAGACAGTGACCTCCAAACAGCAACAGAAACACCATAGATCTTGGTTTCTGAATGTTATTCCTCATCTCAAGGAAAAAAGGAATTCTTAGAGGAGAATTCTTAGAGACGAGCTGATTTAAGGATAAGGCAAGATAGGAGAGGAATCTGGGATATCCTGTATTGCCCAAAACAAAACAAAAAGAGACCAAAACCAAAACAAAACAAAACATTTTTTAGAAGGCACATTCCAAAAGACTACAGAGAGCTTGAAGAGGTTCTTCTGTGCAAAGCTGGGAAAACTTTGGCACCAAAATAAGGAAGGACAGAAATAAATTACAATCCAATGAATGGAAGGCAACATTTACTGGTTGCTAAATCCTTTTGGGGATTGATGGAGAGCAGGCTATTTACACGATCTCAAAGTAGTATTTGTAAATTGCTAATTACAAAAGGAAAAATAGTAACATACAGCAGAGAAGTCACAGGCCAAATTTATCCTCATCTGTAGGGGGTAAATGGTCAATAGGGGTAATAAGTCAACAGGGGTAAATAGACTTCCCTTGCTTCCAGGTGAGGTACCCTGAGGAAACAGCTCATCCCTCAAGTGGACATCCAGCCAAGAGGGCGCAGCCTGAATCCGGATGTGTGGAAACACCACACAAGTCCACAATGAGGGTCATTCTACAAAAGAACTGGTGGGCATGGTTCATCGATGTTAATTTCGGCAAAGACAAGGCAAGGCCTAGGAGCAGTGCAGGTAAAGTGAACTCCAGTGACATAACACAATGTGCACTGAGTGCAAGACGAGATCCTGGATTAGAATCTGTATGGGAAAGTGCTGCCTGGAGCATTATTAAAGACAACACAACAAAGTCAAAATGAACTTTGCCCTAGATGGAAGTATTGTATGAATGTCCAACTTCCCGGATTTGATGACTAAGAGAATTTCCCTATGTCTGGGAAATACTTATTGAAGTAACTAAGAGGCAACAAATAACAAAGAAAGCTACTGACAAATGATTCAGAAAAAAAATTGTTCATCTGTAGGTAGATAGAGAATACAAATGTGACAAACATTAAAATTGGATGAATCTGGGGCTGGGGCTGGATCTCAGTGGTTCAGTATTACTCGGCATGCATGAGGCCGGGCCAGGGTCTGGTCCCCAACAGCCCCCAACCTGTGCCTGGGGATGGATAAATCTGGATAAAGGATAGATGTATGAAGACCCTTCGTACGATATTTCTGCACAACAACTTCTGAAGTATTTCAAAGTAAAGTTAGAGATAAATCCAGACTTTCTTCGTAGGCTTGCTAGACATATAGTACACATACTGGGTTAATTTATTCTCAGGAGAACTATTATTTGCCAATATTTCATCAAATATTTATTGTCTGCCTTGTGGAATGAAATCTGCTGGATCTGGACTTTGACCTGCCCGGTTCCTTCATGCTTTCTCTCACCTGATCAGGTCAAGTTGGTCTGGAGCGACTTCTGCCTGCACGGGGTTCGAGGTCTGTCTGAGGCTCATTCTCTTCCTCAGCGTGCACAATGAACTGGGTTCTCCCTAGTCCTCTCTGTCACGGTTCCTCTGGTTCTGATTGCTTCCCTCCCTCTGCAGCTTTGCGTCTCTTTTCTGGACTTTGCTCTAGAATCTCCCTAGACCGCTATTATCCCAGGTGTTTTGTGTCAGGATCAAGAAAGCAGACGGCTATCATGGCCTGACAGCAGTAGGAAAGGCAGCTGGGACGAATTCAAGGGTGTATGAATCCTCTCCTTCCTCCACCCAGGCAGGCGGGATTCCGCAGCCGTCTCCCAGCCATGGGCCGCACATGGGCATTCTAAATGTCAGCACTGTACATTTCTATGGGTCCACGTTTGCACATGGTTTGGAGAAACCGTAACTCAAATGGCATGTTTGGCCTCGGACCTCTGTCCCTCCACAGCAGAATGGGCAGGGGGGCACTGGGGAGTCCTCTATAACCTAAGGCTTGTTAAGGAAGTAATAAAACGAAACCAAAGCTGAAACCGGCAAAAAGCAATTGGGGTATTTAATTTTATTTTCTTTATTTTGAGTTTAACAGTTAGTCACTGTTTCTGATTAAGAAACTTCTGAGTGGGAACAAGGGGCTTTAAAGAGAAACACGTTGTGTTTTGGCAGAAAACCTTAATGACTTGGAATATAAACCTCTGCGAAAGGAGCAGAAGGCCCTGATGTTTGAGAGAGGCCGGCCGAGGGAGACAGCGACTTCCCCCCGTTCTTTCTGCTTCGTCCAGGGAGCAGGGGCCTGGAATCTCCTTCCCACATAATGAGCGGGCTGTGTCGTGTCTGAAGGGAGGCCTTTTTATTTTCCTAGACTCGCGCCAACCCTGAACTTGAGGGCCCTGAGCAGGGGTGCAGGGTAGGAGAGGCGGTTCCAGCCAAGGATCAGGTGGCATTCTCTTACGGGTTTGGGGAATGACAGCAGATGGAGGACACGTGGCCAGCTTATGGGGATAATTGGGGCAAATATAGTACTTGGAATATGTTAGTCTCATTAATACTTCATGAAAAAAATGGTTACTGAGAACTTTCCATATTCTGGACATCAAGGGCTGGGGATACGGTGATCAAATAAAGCCACCATGGGGTACTGACATCCATAGGTACTGTCAGCTGGGGCGGGCTGTCATACAGCCGATAACAACACAATGTGGTAGGTGCTGCTTCTGAGACCCTATTAGAATACAGGAGAGCGAAATAATTCACTGTACTGAAGCCGGAGTGGGACTGAAGCAAAGGAAGTCTTCAAAAAGGAGGTAATGTTGGTGCTGGGTCTAAAAGATCGACGACAAACTCATATCGAAGTGGTAGGAAGGACATTTCAAGCTGGTGAGAAAGTTAGACACTAGGAAAAACCAATGTGTACGCATCAACTGAATTGAGTTGTGCAGATTCTACGCAGTGAGGGTCCGGCATAATACACAAGGCGTAGATGAGAGCACGGTTTGGAGGTCCCAGTGCACGGCGCTCAGGAGCCCCATCTTGGCCTTCCCACCGAGGGGTGCAGGACGGGAGCCCGGGAGGGTGGTGAGCAGAGAGGGTCTCCTGTGGGCTGTGTGGGAAAGGTTAGAACAGCAGTCAAGATGGGAAGGTGGGAGATGCTGGATGAGTTCAAAACTGCACATCTGAGGATGAATCGGATGTGGAGGAGAGCGAGAGAAAGTGCCTTCCGTGGCTTCATATTTTACATCCTGCTTCCCAAGAATGGGCGCGGGGAAGGTTGGACCTGAGCTGGCAGCCAGACAGGTGACTAGAACTTTACAGATTCCCTTTGGCAAATCCAATTTGCCACCATCCCAGCTGTTGTGGTTTGAGGCCATTATTAAGTAAAATGAGGGTTACTGAACACAAGCACTGAAATACCGTGAGAGCCCATCTGATAACCCTACAGACGCCGCTTGGATACTGCAGGCGCTGCACGAGGGGGTGACTCATGTCCCAGGATGGGTGCAGCCAGATGGCGTGAGATTCTATCAATTGAAAAATTAGTGATTGTACATTTCTTGAAGTTTTCATCTAGTGTTTTTCGACCACGGTTGACCCCGCGCAACCAAAACTGTAAATGCAAATCTTTGAGTAGAGGGGACGATTGTGAGTGGCCAGACATGAACCAGCTATTAACTCAAGTTCTTCCCCTTGCTAGGACTTTGAAGGAACATTTCAGACACTCTCTGGGGAAAAAAATGACTTAAAACAGAAATACCCTTCACCTCTGCAAGCCTGAACCCTCCGCAGCCAGTGGATCCGCTGTTTCTGATAGCTACAGGGTTCCAGCAAGCATTAGTGAGGCCGGGGCATTTAACCTACTCCAGACAAGGGCACAAAACCAGCCGGGGGCAGATTCCAGGCCTTGGGAAGTAGTTCAATCACTGGGTCTTAGCGATATTCCATTCCACTCTTCTCAGCTTTTGTTCCAGTGTGCTCGCCCTGGCATCTTTCTGATGACCTTGCTTAGGGCCTCAGCTCGGGGATTTTGTAGTCTGTGATGAATGACCTCCACTTAGACAAACCAAAGTAGGCATGTTCCAAGGTCAAGCTGGTGCACGTGTAGCTCATTGTACGCAATAAGTTATTTCCCACAAGTTGCCTATAAATTGCTTCTTGTGGCTTATTTTTGGAGGAGGTGGGTGCTGGCTGCCAACCCACCTAGTTGATGGTTTTCCATGTGGTAATATGACCCTTGAACCTTGCAAATGTTAATTCCCCTGCCCTGCCTCAGCCTCTTAGTGCTACATACAAATGCATAAGCATATTGCAAGAGCTCGAAGTTGAAAGAACCATTTGTCACATGAAAATCTTCTTGTAATTGTAAAGCGTCACACATCCCTCTGTTCTGTGACCTCTCCTTGGCGGATGCCCTTTGTCCTCATCAGCTCAGTTTCCTGCTGTCCGACCTTTTTTAACTGTCACGTCAGAGCCAGCCTCTGCAGCAGCCTCTTCTTGTTGGAACGCTGCCCACAGTTTGGGTTTTTAATCCTGAATTATTAAAAAGTGGGTTCATTTATATTGTGATATTTGCTCTGACCAGATGATTCTCTAGTACATTCTAGATGATTAGAGAGAGTCTGGTGTTTTACTTATCTGTATATTTATAAATTTACTTATTTGCGGTGTTGGGGATTGAACCCAGGGCCTGATGCGTGCAAGGAAAGTGGCCCACCACTGATCTATATCCAGCCTGATCAATGTCTTCCACTGGGATTTAAGTTTGCTTGATTGATTTGGGCTTTCCCTTTCTTTTTCTTTATCTAATTTTAAAATTATTTTTAAATATAAAAGTAACAGAAGCATAACATTTCAACCCATTGGTTGCTAGTACTATTAAATTTCTTATATATCCTACCAGAAATTAAATTGAATAACCACACATGTTTAACACAAATTGGATTTTATTGTGCATACTTTTCTGCAACTTGCTTTGTTCTCATTAAACAGTGCAACAATTTGCCATCTTGGAGATAAATGATTTCTGGAGGTTGTTTCTGATTCATTTTCCTGTTGCTCCCTCTTGTGAAAAGCTTGGAAGGCCACTTAAAAGGTGTGGATGGCATTAGGAGAGACCCAACCAGGAAGGAACAGGGTTAAATTTACAGGCAAAGAGGCAAAGTTGGAGGATGTGTTTAGAACTGGGATGGTTTGGAGGATCTGAGTGAGGGTGGTCGGCACTGATTTACTCAGGACGGGTGCACCTGCAGCGGGCCACAGCATCTTTTCAGTTCTCCCTGACACTGACTTCCTGGCCTTTGGCGCTTGGGTTTCTGCTCTAACCACTGTTGGGTCAACCTTCTAAGTATGTGAGTGCTTTCCAAATTGAAATGCATTTTTATTTTACCTTTGGTCAAAATTTAGAAGATGCTGTGGATATCATTTTGAGCTTATGTAACTATATGAAAGAGAGAAAGAAAAAGATTGATGTAGCTGAACTCGATTAAAATGGATGACTACAGGGGGTCCATTTTAATTTCTTTTTTAATGTTGTCCTATCTGTGTAGTAGCAGCCCTGGCATGATACAACACTTGACACTGGGATAAAACACAGAACAAGAATTGCCATCTTTTATCTGCCACCTTGTTTCTAGAAAATGTTTCTACACAGCCTCCCATATACTCTGCACCGTTGTATGCATGGTCTCAAACGCCACTCGGTAGCCTGTGTTAGCCACACTGCTCAGTTCAAAAGCACAAAGCTCAGAGCAGTTCACTGACTTCCCAGAGCCTTGAGCCTCATTCCAGGTAGGGCCTCTCTCAAACGCCCACCTTCCCTTTCAGAAACCCCACACTTTCTACCAGCCTTCACTGGCTCCCAGAATGGCAACCTCCTTTTTAAATTAAAACTACATAAATACTTTATAAATGAGCAAAGCATGCTAATCAAATAGGAAGAAAACACCATTTGTAAGAAAGAAAAATCAGTTGAGCTTGTAACATTTTGATGAGGCTTTAAAGCCCAATCATGTAGCTTGCTGCGTTGTAATGGGCAGGACCCACCGCTTAAGACCTGAAGCCAGAGGGCTTAGTAAGAGTTCCCTGAATCTGAAGAACGAAGTCTGGAGGCCAAGCAAAAAGCCTCGATGTGCGGGGTCTGTGCGTCTCTTTGAAGGTGTTTATTTATTTATTATTAAGGAAGAGCACTTGTGTCAAGGTTAAGATTAAAGTGGAGGTTGGTAGACGTCTTACAAGAAGAGTTTTGTCTTCCCATTCAGGGTGATTTGCCAGTCCCCCGTGCCTGATTTTGATTTAGCTGATTCCATTTGTGTCCTTAACATTTAACAGCTTGAACTGTTTGTCATTGGTCAAGGAAATGCAGTCATATTTTAATTTCTGAGGGAGACAAATACTGCTTCAATGTCATAACTCATGAAACAGTCCGAGAGATTTTTCTCAAAAAGCAGTCCACGCGTATGTGCAAAATCCACGTGGACAGGCGGGCTGTGTGCAGGCGCGTCCACCTCAGGGCCGAAGTGGAGTGCGACAACGTGTGGCTGAGGACTGGCTCTGTTCCGCGGAGTGCTGCGGGGTGCTGGGGGGTCTTGACAGTCTGTTGGCGCGCACACTTCTGCGATCAAACCAGTCCAGTTGACGCAAAGGGGCGGGCGGAGAGGGGGGTTCCGGCTGGAGCAACCCACACGTCTCAGCAGCCTTTAGCAGCTCCAGTATGATAATGGCCAAACTCGGCAGTGAATAACCTAATCAAGCCATTAAAGGAAACAGAAGCCCTCTGCCCTGTTTGATTTCTTCCCATAATGATATAAAGTGCAGTTTAATGAAGTCAAAGGGGTCCCGGGCCTCTCCGTGTGTCCGGGGCCTTTGGAGGCTGCACTATTGAGTCTCTGCTCATGTTCATTACTGGCTTGCTGCCGGCCGCCCCAGCTCACAGGCCCTGCTTGCTTGCTGCTTTGTAGCTGGGGCTTTCTGGGGCAGTTGCCGCAGCCCCGCCTGCATTTTGTCTACATAAATTAGACCTTGTGCAGCATATTGGCCTGTCAGGGGACTAGGAAGAAACTGTATATTGTTTCTGGCATCCCTGAGCCCTTCTGCCCCTGACATCTGCCGTGCCTGTGACAGGGAATACATTCCTGACTCATTATCCAAGCAAGTGGAATCCCACCCTGACAGGACCATTAATCAGAATCAAGCAGTCCGGCAAATAAAAAAGAGAGAGAGTGTGAGCGAGCATGTGAGTGAGAGAGAGAGACTAAAGAAAAGAAAAGAGACACTTTCCAACTTCGGCTTTTGTGTCATTTGGAGGTCTGGACAACTAGCAATCTATCTTCCTGACTGACAGTCCTGATGGATGGCATTATTTATGCTTTTGTGTATTAAAAGACAGCTCTGGCAGTGGCTTGTCATTTTCACAGAGGTTTACAAAAAGTTGAAATTTAATTTGGAGGGAAAGGAGGGCAGAGATCAGAGGAGGCTGGTGAGTTGACAGTCTGCAAAGACAAGAGTGAGAGCGAGGGCACTGGAAAACGGTGATCTGCTGGACAGGGGTGGACGGATGGTGGACATCGAGACGTGGGGAAGTTTTTGTAGGTGTAGGTGGTTGTGGTTCTCATGTGTGCGAGCAGGCTAGGGATATCTGGGGTGCTGAAATTAAATTTGGCATGTGTTCGTCACTTTATGGAGGGGAGTGTTTAGGCTTTTGGTGAGAAAAGACACAACCAGAAAGTACATCTGAGCATGTGGGAATGTATTCTCACACGTACATGTGGAGAAATTTCAAATGGCTGTTTCCGTAACTAGAGTCTGGCCTGAAATTGGAACTTCAGAAATATAATTAATAATGCTGCTATGCAGTACATACCAGCTACTGGATACCAAGTAATTTATCTAATCACATTGACTAACCACTATGGCCAGCCTAGGAATGTGCATGGGGTAGGAAAGTGTTGGGAAGAGCAGAGGCCTAAGCCATTTCACAGCACTGACTTCTCCCGCTGGCTTACTTTCCCCTCTGACCTACAGTAGGACACATCAGGGACAGGAAGAAAGGATCTACTAAGAGATCGTAGCAGAGCATATTTATAACTTTCATTTATAACTCTGTGCTCTTGAATGACCTTACATTTCCACCAACATCTGCTTTTGGGTCCAACAGCCGGAATGCATCATTTGCTTTAAATTAATAATATAAAAACTCCTAGTTCTTGGTTCGTTCTCCTTTTCTATCCTTGCCGTGATGGGGCCTTCCAACCTCATCCCCGAGGGTCCCTCACACAGGGCGGCTGTAGCACGATGCTATTCTCTGGCAGGACTGAGCCCCTTGTCCATGTGTCACAGAGATGACCAAACCTGCAGCTCTCACGGGCCAGCATCACCTTCGAGCCCAGCCTCCAGCCCTCCTTCTCTCCCTGTCTCTCTCTCCCTCCTCAAAGGAGGCGAAAGCAGCTGTTTTACTCATCAGGTGTGTTTGGCCAGAATCCACCCATGTGTTTTGAAATCTAAGCCTTGACCCTGGAGAGGCACCAGAGGTTAAAGGGTAGCTGACAACACCCAGGATATGCAGCTGGCATAGGAAGAGAGGGAAAGGTTTTCTGTTAGATTAGTTCAAGTTGGGGTTAGATTTTGTTTCAAAGACAGAGCTTAGATAGGATAATGGTCTAACATGACTAGCTACCAGTCTAGCAGTCTTGCTTTTTAAGAATAGTCTTCCTTGCTCCTTACTGGAATGAACAGGCCCAAATTGTGGTGTCCTGGATTAGCAGTCATTAGACCAACAGTTGGCGAGCTGAGAAGTTGATGTCAGCTACCGAGCCGAGTGGAACAAGAGTGACAGTCAAAGAATGCTCCAGGGAGGGGAAGTTGTTATGTTTTTGTGACGAGAATTTAGACTTCCCAAGCAACACTGTGCATTGGTCTTGTTGTCACACAGTATTGGTTCTGATGTCAGCGCCATCTCACTTAGTGTTTCGAGTTTCAGTGTTCTTAAAGAAGTGTCCAGTAAAATAAGAATAAGCCATAATTATGCTTCTGAGTTATAAAAATTAAATGTGATGACATATGTAAATTACATCACAAAAATGCCGTCGTGTATAGATGCCAAAAAACATCTCAAGGACCCAGGCCCCTCTCGGAAGCGCAGTTTTCTTTTAGGGTTTTCAGCAGGGTCTTTAGCCCCCACACTGACCTGAGAAACCATCCCTTTGAAAGAAAACCTTGAGGTTTCATTTGTCTTCATAGACTGTGGCATAGCATTTTGGACTAAATCTCAATTAGAAGCTCAAAGTTCAAGGATTTCAAGCCGAAAGAAGAGCGTGATCTGGTGGCGAGTGTAAACACCAAAGACACACCGGAAGCTCTGGAAATAGGCATCTTCTATCCGAGAAAACGGTGCTCATGTTACTGTTTCGATCATGCAGAGCAGGGCTGACGGAGGGTGACAGACCGTGGGCGTGGTTTGTGGCAACACCGTGGTGGCTTTAAAGTCTCACTGCTCCAGAAGTGAGCAGTGCTGTGCTCAGGGATCCCCGCAGGAGAGTGAGGCTGGTGGCTTTGGGCACGTCAGCGTGAACGGTGGGCTTGTAAACAAAATGGGGAGGAGAGAACTTATCTGAAATGACAGAAATTCAAGACAAGTCAGTTACCATCGATGGGCCTTAGTTTCTTCACTAACAACATGGAGATGATTGTACTTTCTTTAAAGGGCCGTTAAATTACAGATCTTGCGTCAAAAGCATCCGGCTCAGCCTGGTGCCTGGATCATAAGGTTGAAAGTTCAGTAAAAGTCTATTATTGTCATAGTCCAGCACCTGGAAAACACCTTTGCACAAAAGAACATGGGAAAGAGTCTTTATATATTCTCCTCAACTGTAAAAGTTCTTTAAGAAAAGCCTGGTATAAACGGGTTACTTCTCTATACTTCATCTTGAACAGAGTGTTTCAGTTTGACTGTACTAAATATTTTAGTCACTCTTAAGTAGGATAATTATAAGAAATGGTAACTATTGGCTGGGAAGAGAGAAAAGGCAAAAAGCGGAACAGATAATAGAAAGAACAGAGATCGTTGCAGCACTGCTTGAGAAGAAGAAAGGAAATGAAGACAAATGAAACTTGGTTTGGGGGTACATTCTTGTGCTCATTGTAAGGTGGGAGTTAAATCTTGAAGAGGAGAAAGGGCAGGGCGGGCTTGAGTCCCGCATTCTGCTGTGCACTTGTGTGCCGTTATCAAGGGTGAGGGAGGCTCCAGCATCCGGCGAGGGGGCTGATCAAGCCTCAATTTTTCCACATCAGGAGTCCAAGTTCGCTTCTCCTCTAGGCTCCTGGTGGGACTCTGTAGAAGGGAGGAATCCAGGAAGAGGGAGCCAATAATGCTGAGTCATTGCATTCCAGATGGGAGATCTGCACATCTGGATGAACAGCCGCAGGGGGAAATCCTTTTGGTATCTATATTAAAAGACATTAATTAAAAGACATTTACATGCATCTCACTTCAATGAATAGGGAGAGGAGAGCCCAAAGACATTCTAGCATGGTGGGAGGTGTAGAGTAAATGGAATCCAACTGTACAGCAGCCAATAGCCATAATTAAACATCTGCAAACTGTCTTTTGATAGTCTCTTTAGTGAATCGTCTTCATTATTTTAGCAAACCTGAACATACTCTTCAAGGCTTCTATATATCCTCTTTGTCCCATCTGCTCCATTTTCCTCATAATATTTTAAGTTTCTTCTTCATAAATTCTTCTACTATGAGAAATTTCTGGCTTAGTGGGGAAATATTATTAACATCTGTCTGACAGTTTTCCCGGTAGTGTAGGTGGGTAAGTTCCCGCTAAACAGGTGACCTGAGTGCTGGTGAACGAACAGGTGTGTCACTGGCTGGCCCGATGCCCATTCTGGATCTTCTTTTGGCTGGTCCTGTGATAAGCTTAAGCGTGTCATTCAAATCCCTCTTACCCTGCCCCCAACCCTTGGTCATTCATTTAAATCTCCACATACTGTTTTTATGGGTTGTTGAGAAAAGCATGCAAATTTCTTAGCACAGTGTCTGACCCTTTCTATAAATGATTTCTGTCCTTATGTGAGAGCAGTGATCAAGTGCAAATGGCAATTCCAGAGCTGATACATTTTTCTTGATGCAAAGTGAGAGAAAAGCCATGTCACACTGGAAGATGAAGGAAATTACCTCAAGGAGACATTCTATCACAGTTTATGCCCAGAGAACAGATAGATGTTTTCTTAACCTGGTGCCAGATACAGGAATGGAAAGACACAGTCTTTATCCCCATAGTCCACTGGAAGAAATAAATACACAACACACAACTCCAGCTACTGAGACCAGCACAGAAGAAAAGAAAGGTCTGTAAAGAGTCATCCCCTAGGAAGCTCCTTGGGCCTGTTACTACCCCCACATGCCAAGCTGTTTGGAGAGCCAGGAGCAGCAGAGTCCTTTGCTATTTATTCAGAGAAAGGAGCTCTTCCCGGCTTTCAGCTCCCAAGTCCTAAGCCCGAGTAGCCTCCTAGTGTTAGGCAAATAGTTAGACATAGGCAGGTCTGAGGGGCAAAGTGGGAGGGTGTCCCACGTAGCATGCATTGCCAATTATATATAAGTAAAGAAATAAAGACTTCAATGTACAACATACTTATAGTCATTTGTTGGGTCTCAGACCCAAAGCAATGCCGCAGAACACAATGCCATTTTGAGGTTATGCGTCGTGCGCACTCCCTCTGATATCTGGCCACCTGGCCATCTATTTCCAAACCAAGATAAACAGCATTCTTGGGTGCCAGGGCGCATGCTCAGTGATATCAGAGAGGGAAACGTTCTTTAAAGACCCTCCCTCTTTGGGGTGAGAACTGATTTAGATTCTTATATAAGTCTCCCAAGGGACCACTGACCCCAGGAAGAGGACAAGGGAGGCAGTTTTGAGATATGGATATTCCAAAGTAACTCCTAAGAGAAACACTAATAAGAATATACACTGTCTAAATAAAACAATGATAATCATCGTAGTTCCCGAGCCCCAGGAGTAACCTTTGTGTGCATGGAAAAGGTATCTTTGTGACACTGCCTGCCTTCTCTCTCAAAGGCATAGCTCTCCCCAGAGCTACTATACAATAAATTCTACCTAGACTTCCAGATTGCTATATACATATCTTGACTGAATTCTTTCAAGGGCACCGAGAGTCTAGGACCCAGGAAGTAAGTGGCCAGCTCCTCAGTGTGTCAGGACCCAGCTTCCTTGTGACACTAGGACAAATCTCAATTAGGCAGGCAGTTTGCTTCTGGGTCTCTGAAGTTCATTCGGTGGACTCAGCTGTTTGTAGAACCCAAGGGAATTGTTCATTAACATCAGTAAGAGATGCCTGACTAACATCTGGCTTGTTGGGGGCAGGGCTTGGTTAATTCCATTTGGAACAACACCAATATTAGTTCTGCTTGGATTAACACCAGCGCTAATGATGACATAAGACTCTTACTTCATTAGCCTGATGAAGGGAAAATCTTGCATGTTCAGCCCAAGCCAGAGAATAGAGCCTCGATCCAAGACCCGGGAGCTGGGTTTAATGAGTAAATCAAGCTAACCGGACGGAGAAAACAGCCCGGCCATAGAGGGAGGGCTGCAGTGGTGTGTCGCAAGGGACCCTCAGAATAGCGACAGATGAGAAGATTGCACTTCAGAATTTAAGAAGTTAAAAGGGATGGAGGCATGTTGACCTAAGTCTTATATTTTAAGGATAGTTAAAAAATAAGAGTGCATTTTTGATTTTTATATTTCAAAAGTTTAAGTGCTTGTGATAAGGGAGAGATGGCCTGTGCTCAGGAAATAAAAGCTCTATAGTTTGATTTGAAGTTCTCTCCTTTCCTCTCTGACTCTCACTATTCATCTCAAACATGTACACACTTACAGACCTCTAGCTTCCCTATTATCTACTCAGGGTGTTAATATGTAATAAGTCTGTGCCATAGATCTTGCCGTGTACCAGGGAAATAGCAGAAAACAAGGTAGGCATGGTTGCTGAGTTTCGAGGGGAGAATGCTGGGGAAGAATGCTCGGGCGACACTCCTCGGAAGAGGGAGCCCGAGTGCGGAGGGGCTGAGATTGGCAACAAAACGGTAAGAGCAAGAAAGGAGAAACAAGTAGGAGCCAAGCTTTGCCTGAGAGCTGGATTAAGGAGTTGGCCAATGTCCCTGGCTCAAGTGACAATGTCTAAGCTCTAATCTAAAAGCAGGGGTCAGAAGTTCATTTCAGAGAACTGTGGAGTTCTACCAGCTGACATGTTCCCACTGTCCTTTCTCAGGTCGAAGGTATTTCTCTAAGCTTGTGGCTTTGTGGTCTGAGTTCAGATTCCTCTCTACTTCCTTGTTCTCCCTACCTGGAGATGGCATTGAGAGCGATGACTGTGTCTTTGCTGCCCTTCTGACCCGCACATGCCCATGTCTCCAACCAATGGCTTCCAGTCCAAGAAGGAAACACCTGTCTCTGGAGCTCCCGGGAAGGGACCATCAGATCCCTAGGAGCAAAGAAACAAAAAAAGCCCATTCTTTGGGGTGTGGCTGCCTTCACCTGGGACTCAGCTGCCTAAGGTCACTCAATCCTCAGCCCCGATATGATAAAGTTTTATTCATCTCAACTGTTTAAGAAGCACTGAAGTCCAAACTGTAAGCTCATGTAAATATAATTGGACCTCCACTTAAGGTTAGAAGCATCAATGAATGTGCCATCGCTATGCTGGCAGATGCCATCGAGTACTTCCAGTGCCTCAGAAAGTACGCTTACCCTTTTGCTTATATATTGGATTAGGTGAGTTGCTAGTGTTAAATGAATCGAATAGTGCCACAAGCTCAGCATGGGCCCCGGATCTTTAACAGTCAGGAGAATTCATTAGTGCAGTGAGAGGCTGTAGTCTTATTCCAAAACCAGATATTCAGTATGACGACTACAACTTCATTTCCCCAAACAAATACTAAGTAGTCTGAGCCTGCTAGTGCGATTTAGTTAGTTTATTACAATTGACAATATTAAAATTAAAAGAAAAATTGGGTTTTGCTGGTTCTGCTTTTCATTGACCTAATGAAATGGAAAGGTACAGTGTCAGCAAAGAGTAGTGATCTTGTATTTTTTCTTTGTGGCAGACAGCTGAGGTCTGAGGCGCACGGTGATCTGTTGGCTCCGGCTGCTCTCTGGGCAGTAAGAAAGTTAGGACCGAGGGGCAGAGAGAGCAGCCACATAGTCAGTTCTGGGCTGACTTACCCCAGTGAGTTACTCCACTTTCCTGCCTTGCTTTGCTGAAGGTACCTAGCAGGAGGTTTTGACCGTGCTGTGCCAGTTCCTGCTAAAAAGAGCAAAAGGCTATGAATGATCAGCAGGCTTTCTGCAACTGTAAAATTTTACTGAAGACGTCAAATGGAAAGATGGAAGTCCAGTTTTGAATTTAAATTTTTTCGTGGTAAGAAAAATTGATTCCATGAGGTCTACTTCAGGAGGTGACCATTTGAGATCCTCTTCGGGAATAAGAGCCGTGAAGGAAGTAACTGCTGCTGCTTGAAAAGAGCAGAATCAGTTCTGAGCTCCCCGTTCCAACCCAGATAACAGCTGGACTCTTCGAGATACTGAAACCAATGTTACTTTCGCAGGGATTTAGGGTTGACGGGTGTCTGTGTACTGAATGAATTACATCATTCGTTCATTTAGTTCTGGAACTGTATAGTACTCATTGGATCCTCACATAGAAGATGGAAGTGGGACACAGATTAAGCAATTTAACTATAGATACATAGCTAAATTCTGGAGCTGGAATCCTATTTTTTCTTATAATACTTGTTCCTTTTCCATGCAACTCTCAAAGGGCTTGGGAGGATATAATGAGGGTTAGTAAATACTTCAATTTTTATATAATCGGTGTAACTACGTCTTTACGTCATTTTCTGGGAGAAAAGTTGGAATCATCATCTTTGCAGTCTCTCTCACGGACTGCCCATGTGGGCAGACTCCCCTACCCACCCACTCGCTCCCTGCTCTACAGGCTGTGGAGGGGTTAACACCCCCGTACAGTTCCACATACTGCACTGGCCACCCATCTGCGAACAGAGCCCCCTACCCCGCAAAGGCTCAAGCAATTTTCATTCAGAGGAAATAGACTCTGGTGGCACAGAGCTGGCCCAGAAAAGGACTGGGGGATGAGACCTTGACACACTTGCTCCCTTCGGGGTAGGAAGCAGCCAGGCCTCACGGTGTGGATCCGCCCATGTCTTGCATGGTCACACCCTGAGCTCCCATGGTGCTCAAGTGACAGCTCCCTCCTTCACCAAGGAGATCGTGTCCTCTGTCCCTCAGGCTCTGCCCACCTCACAATCCTTTCTGCCAACCCTTGCTTTTTTCTGTAATACCATCACTTCTGAAATCGTTAAATCCAAACATGTGAGCTGTAGCTTGTTCTGTGTCTACTGTGAACACAGTGTCTTTTCTCTTCTGTAGAGTTTTCTTGCTCAAAGATGGGAAGTATGAACTCTGTCCCGGGCAGGCAGGTGGGGGGGTGTGGAGGGGACGCAGGAGGGGCTTTATAGGTTGCAGTTTACTTTTCTCTGAGATATCTAAAAATTACTCTCATCTCATTCTGCAATTACGAATTTATTGCAAAAAACCTTCACTGTGCCTGTATAAGTTACACTTTTCTTCCTATCGATGTAACTTTGACTTTGTTATGTTAAGAGAACAATTACCTGTAAGCCCAGTGTATACTTTAGATTATATTTTGAATTCCTTTTACACTAATCTGACTTTTCTAAATTCCTAGACTTCTCTCCAAGCTAGCAAGAATTGTGCATATGTTTTTTTTGGGGGGATGGCGGGGATGTTGGGGTGCATGTGTGTGTTTTGCTGGAAGAGTACTATAGAGATCATAACTGCATTATGTTCATAATTTATAAAGCCCAGATTGTTACTCACTAGTCTGTTAGCTGTTTCAACTTCCGAAGTAACTGTATGAGTCAGTTTTCTGGATGCTGGGAGGCAATGCGTGACACCCACAATTTGAAAGAGGAGAGGTTTAATTAAGCTTACGTTTCATGGAAGTCATTACAAGGTCAGCAGGAACGTCACAGTGGGAGATCAGGGCAGAGCAAAGCTGCTTGATCATGGTGGCCCGGAAACAGAGGAGGAGGAAGAGGAAGGAAGGGGTGAGGGGACCAGATATAGTACCCATGATCATGCTTCCGTGATCCACTCATCTCCCAAAAACTCCACTTCCGAACACAAGATTTTGAGGGACATTTTAGATCGACACCATAACAATAACCTAGACTTACTTTGCTTTTCATGTCAGCTGCACAAGCCGAGTTAATTTGAAATTATCCTCGGCGTCAGCTGGCCCAAGTCTGGTGTCTCTGTGGTCTTGCATACTGGCTGCTCTTGCTACCTCTGTGGTCTGGGATACAGGCGGAAGTTGGATCCTCTGGGGTTTACCTCTCTACACTTAATTCTTCACTCAAAATGCTGATGTAATCACTCTATATTAGTTCCCTAGAACTGCTATACCAAATCCTACAACCTTGGTGGCTTAAACAGAAATTTATTCTCATACAATTCCGGAGGTCAGAAGTCACACGTCAAGGTGGTTCCCTGAAGGGAGGCCCTGGGAGAGAATCTATTCCTCGTCTGTTCCAGCTTCTGGTGGCCGCCAGCATTTCTCATTCAGTTTCCCACACCTCTCTCTGCTCCATCTTCACCTCACCCTTCCTTCCGAGTCTCTGTCCCAAAGGCCTCTGCCTCTCTACACACGTGTGATTGTGTTGGGGACACCCGGATAACTTAGGACAGTTCTTCCTCAAAAGAGCCTCAACATAATCACCACTTCTGTGATATAAAATCATATCCCCGGGTCCTGGGATTAGGAGTTGGTGGGGGGCTACCATTCAGCCACCACCTCCTCTCGCCCTTCTTCATTCACACCTCCTGCTATCACCCCTCCTTGTGCAACTCATCCGTTGCTTCTCGTGCTGAATCATCAAAATGATCTGTAGTTTTCTGTCCCCAAAATGACCTTCAATCCTCTGTGATCCTGGGAGAAATGAAATGCACTTCCAAGCAGTGGTGGTGACACCCTCACTTTCTTAGTTGTTGGGTTTTTTCCCTTCCCCTTCTCTCCCATTTTCCTCCCCTTCCCTTCCCTCCCTTCTCTTTTCTTGTCAAATAGCTGCTAGATTCCAATGTGGAAAATTAGACCCTGACTTTTTTTATCCAAGGGTCTGTGATGTGCTTTATGCCCCCTTCCCACTTTTTGCCTTACCAGAACAGTGGCAACTCCCCATAGCACACCCATTTGGTCACCAAATGCTGCGGGACTCAACAGAAATGTTCCTTCCTCCCTGATGATAAACATCAAAAGAGATTAAGAAAAGAAGCAACTAGTAGCTCGGGGAACATTTCCATCATCTTTAAAATTACTGATTTCCCCTGAGCTAAAATGCATTATAAATAAAGTGAGAAAAAAATCCAGTTTATAGAAAGCTTTTGAGACCCAGAAAACAAATTTTGGATGGTGAGGAATGATCATCCCAGGCGGAATGTTCTCTAAGATCAGGGATAGCCCAGAAACACAATCCAGCAATGGAAATTCAGGTCTTGGAGTCGGGAGACCTGGGTTCTAATCTTAATTCTCTCCCTCATGGGTTGTATACCTCGGGAAAATTCATCTTTCTGGATCTCAGATTCCTCGTGTTTAAAGTGGGGATCATAGTGTCAGTCCTGCCTTCCCTCAGGGGCTCTTATGAGGATCAAGTGAAAGACAATTGTGAAAATACTTTGGAAAGCTTGGAACACCACATGTAATGAATGATTTTCTTCTTGCGAGTAGACAGGAGCTTGGGCTTGCTTCCGAACCTCAGACCTGGCTTCAGGACGCGTGCTTCCTCTTACCTTCTCCTGAGTAAGGTACTGCATTTAGAATCTGCACACAGAAGTATGAATCATGTCCTTGATCTCAATACATATGTGAGACCTCAGGTACAGCATACTACAATAAAGTCTCAGCTTATTCATCAGTAGAATGGGATACGTGTTCCTATTCAGTTAGTCATATGAAATAAGGTGCTAGAAAAAGCACTTTCAAAATTACAAATCACTATACAAATTGAAAGTCATGTTATTAGGATGAATACTCTTTGGCCTTCTCTGATGGCCCCACCAATGCGTACTAAGTATCAGATACAGACTTGTTAGCCACATCTGAGCCCAGGAACTAAGGGCTGGCCCTGCACTCCACCTTTATTCTAAAACAGTGGAGATGGATGGAAGCCGCAAGACACATCCCAGGTTTGTTTTCTTTTGTGCATCTCACCAATTAAAGGGATCTATTAGTTAGGATGTGATAAATACTGGAACAACTAATGAATCATCATTAGTATAAAATAAAATCTGTTTCTCACTTCTACTGCACTCAGAGGAATAGTGGGCTGTGCTCCTCAGCATCTTTCAGGGCCAAGGCTCTTCCACTGGGGCTCTGCCACCCTCTTAGGCATCAGACGTCATTCTATCCATCCCGCCTGTTGACAGGCAAAAGGCGAGTGCCTTGAAGGACCAGGCCAGGGATGGAGGCTGGTCTTAGAAAGTGTGTACAACACTTCTGTACATCACAGTCGCCACAGTGCATATGCGGCCTCACCTCAATTTATTTATTATTTTTATTTTTATAAATTTTTAAATTTTATTTTAATGGTACATTTCGGATGTACGTAGTGATAACATTCATCACAGGGGATTTGTACCTGTTCATGACATATCTTGTTGCTTCTTTTTTTCCCATTCCCCTCCCCTCCCTTTACCCCCCCTCCTTATTTACAAAAACTTTGTTCCACCTCAATTTAAGGTGAATATGAGAAGTAGCTTCATGGTTTACCTACTACATAGAGGAAAAATATGCATTTTGGTGGGCTCTAGAAATCCCCTGCCAAAGTAGAATTCTTTGGGTTGATTTAGAGACATTTAAATTAGGATTGATTTTCCCAGGGCCACTGCCAGAAACAATAGACTAAATCTAAAGGGTATTACACATTACTCGAAGTAAGTGTGTGTTCATGTGCACATGCAAGTCCGTGCTTTATGAATAAGTGAAGTTCTTGAGATTTATGTGTAATTCAGGTTTTTAAAATCTAAATGGGTTTGTTACAAAGCCATAGGCTATTGTGGAGATACCAGTTAATGTATAAGGCCTCAAATCAGATAGTGTGTACAGATCTCAATTATCATTAACTAGCTGAAAACCCTTAACGAAGTTATTTAATCTAGTATCCATCAAACATTTTTGTACATGCAAACACACATATACATAATATGCATACATATAAATGTGTGTATAAAAATATATACATATGCATGTATATGTTGTACCTACCCAGGCAGGTTGGGACCAGCTTAATTGATCTTTCTACTCAGCAGTGGTCATGATCTTCATTTTAAAATTACTGACTTACCCCTCAGTCTCTACTTCTTCAGTTGAAAAATGGGCTTGTTGTAATGATCAAATGAAGTAATTAGTATAAAAATTTCCACATACTGAACATTTCATACATGTTAGCAGTTATTATCATAATACTATTTTAAACTATAGTTTGCCAAGATTTATACAACTAGTAAGAAGTAGTGAGAGAATTCAAGCAAGGAATTATTCTTTTTTTCCTAAATTAGTATAGTAAGATCATTTCAATGAAATGTTTCCTTCTTTCCTTCATTCAATCAAGCAAGAAACATTTATTGAGTAGAAAATATGTGGCAGGCTATGCGACAGCACTGGGAATACAGGGCTGAGTAATCCTGAGCTTCTGTCTTTACACAGCTTGCATATCTAAAACTGCTGAGCAGCGCAGTGGCCACAGGCCGTATGTGGCTATTTGCATTTACATTTAAATTAATTAAAATGAAGCCAAGTTAAAAATTCATATCCTCAGTCACACCAGTTACACTTCAAGTGTCCCCCAGCCACACACAGCTGCATGTTTGACAATGTGGATATGGAACACTTCTATCATCTCAGAAACAGCTCCAGAGCATAGACTAAGAGCTTGATGGGATGGACACCAGGCCTCGAACTGGAAGGATGAAGAGAAGGAGACCTCACATGAAACGACCGTCACATTTTAGAGACTTGGGAATTGCTCGGCTATTTCGGCAAGGCCTTCCACCCGTCTAGCAGAATGAGTCTTTAATTTGGGCCCGTTCTCATGTACCTGGACAGGTGTCCTTCGACACCTGGGTGTCTTCTTTCTCTTGCTAAAAGAAACATCCCTGACAATTCTAATTAGCTACTCTTGGACTGGAAAAATAGAGCCTTATCCATAGAAACAAAAAGGATGTGCCTGACTCCAAACCAGACTTTGACTCCAGCTGACGTCTTTTTCTTTCTGGCCCTGCCCAGCCGTCATGTAGAATGAATCCCTTTCTTGGGAGTCAGTGAGACACAGGTGTGGTGGTGCCCTGGGGCACCTCCTCCGCTGAGGTGGTGCTGGGCAGCATCTGCGGGCAAGTACTGGTGTTGTCCTGGGGGACCCGGCCTAGAGTTCTGCTGAGCATGGGCTGCACCTCACCTGCCAACTGCTGTGTGTTCGGCCCAGCTGGACCCTGACTCCTGACAGAAACAGAGCCTGCCTACCCAGCAGGAAACCCCGATCTTCTGCCCAGTGACTGCCCTTCCTTGCCTTCAAGACGTTGGATTCCACTCTGGGCGTTTACTGGCTAGACCTCACCTTAGCCTGAACAATTCTCCCTGAACTTACCAAAGCCCACAAGCATCAACCATAATACACTGTCTTCACCCAGAGAGAATCCTTGCATAGAAGGATAAACTAGAGTCTTTTGTAGGTAAACGGATGCACCTTGAGAACATACTCTTAAGTGAAACAAATCAGACATTCATGAGTACATATCAAATTGTTTCTCTGATATGGGAAGCTATAAGTGTAAATAAAGACCAAGAGGTATAATAGATATCATGTAAAAGGAAGATCATATTCAAAAGGGAGGAGAACTAGAAAGGGAGAAGGGGGAAAAGAAGGAAGGGAAAAAGAAGAGAAAGAAAAATGGGAAAGAATGGCAAAATGTAAACAAACCTGCTGTAAATAGGGAAGGGTGGGGAAATGGAAGGGGGGGGAACCAAGAGCTATCATGTACAGGTACAAATTAACCATGATGAATGTAATCATTATGTATACCATGTACCAATATATGCTCTTGGTAAAAAAAATAAATAAATAAAACAAAAAGAAGGAGACTTCCGGGGAGTAGAAATGAGACTGATTTGGGCTTGGTGACTGAGCATGAATATGATGCGCAATATATAATATAAGAAAAAGAGTGAGAACTTTGGAAATAGGCGTCAGTTCAAAATCACCATCATTTACTCACTCTGCGCTTGAACACTTGCCTATTCACGTCTACCATTAGGCTCTTCAATCTGTAAAACATGGATCAAAATATCCATGTACGTTGCTTAGGATCTAGTGACCTAAGATTGATATGAAGCGACTTACATTTAGTCCCTACAGTTTCCTTTGGCCTTCACTTCTCCTCTTGGGCCTTGGCTCTTGTGGACGTGGCTGTCTTTGCCCCTGAACCAGTTCTCCCCTTGTGCCCTGTGGCTGGGACTTGCACATTTTGTTCCCAAGTCTTCAGCCTTCAGAGAACAAATGGGACGTCCAGGGGCAGAGGACCACAAGCCCCCATCTAAGTGGAGGCTGGGACTGTGGTCTCTGGGTGTGTGGGGCGGAAGCCTTGAGCTGGGTTAAGATGGATGGTGATTTTCTGACTTTTGGACTAAAGGGGAAAAGCCTTTTAGGTCTGATAGCAAGATACTCAGGCTTCTGGAGCTTATGTTCTAGGGAAGCAGCTTAAGGAAAATGAGTAGTTACACATTTATACAGTCTTTTCATTCACAGATCTTTCACATGGGCATGAGGAGCTTGAATGAATCCCCAATACGAGAGAGGTACAGATGATTACTGGGGTCACACCTCGGTTCTTTCTGGCCCTATGATCTTTGTGCGAGTTGCTTCAGGAATGCTCCCCTCCCTCCTTGTGGGATTTTGGCTGAATCCCATTCAACAATCATTTCTCATCCCTGACACCCAGATATAAACCCTGCCTCCTGCCCATTCTTCTTCCTCACCATGCATGTTTTCTTCATAATACTCAGCAAAGTTTGGGCTTACTACCTGTGTTCATTTGCATGATTACTTGCTTAACGCTTGTCTCGTGAAAGGACCAGAAGCCTGATACAGCAAGAGAACAGGACTGATTTTTTCTCACTTGTCTATAGTATCTAGTCCAGCAGCATGGTCCGTGGTCTCAGGCAGGCCAGTCCTGAGAGTCGGCAGGCTGGGGTTTAGGTGGACCTTGCTCTTTGTCCCCTCACATTTCCCCTGACTGGTCCTTGTAGACTTTTGTGCCTGGCTCAATAAATCTTTTTTGAAAGAATAGCAGAGTTCAAGTTAAAGTAAAAGTAACAATTAATCAAAAAAACAGGATAGCAAGAGGAGAATAGTTTTTCAAAGTCCTTTCTAACTGGCATTGCTTTAGTGAGGAAGAAATTCTGAGTTCCAGCTTGGGAAATCAGGACACGCCGTCTCCCAGTTGAACAGAGGAATGGATGGGGGCTTCTTCCAAGAGAAGGAGAGACTCTATGTGGGCACAACCATAACTCAGTTATCTCCAGTACATCCTGAAGAATGAAGACAAATTTCTCTGGGCGTGTGGGAAGAGTTAGATGGGAGTTTATTGTACATGTCCAAAGCCAAACTCTCTAGCTCCTTTCTCCCCATAGAAACATTTCCTTGGTGTTTGCATGTCTGGAGATGCCTCTAGAAGAAGTGCAATGAACGTGGAGATATTGCTTGTCTTTAACTGACAAGGGCCCTTCAAGCCTTGCTTTGGTACCCTGGGAAGCGAATTTCCCTCTCATTTGTCGAGGTCCAGTTTAACTCCTTAACTCCTCCTACCACAATGGCTCATGAGACCATTTCCAAACAAGCTTTCTACTTCACCTTTGACTGTTTGCTTTTGCACTGCATGCTGACCACACGCGACCTTGTGGCAGCCCTGCCCTGGTTGGATCATACCTTCTAAGGCGCATGCCTGGGGAAGGCAGGTGCCACAGCTATCCACGGAGGATGTTGCAGCAGACAGAAATGTGCCTCTCCTCCTCCCAACCCCACTGATGTTCAGCCCCTCATCCCTGTTACCTGAGGATGCCTTACTTTCTATGACAAAAGAGATTTTGCAGGTGTGATTAAAGATCCAGGGAAGGGGAAATTATTCTGTGTTATTTAGATGGGACCAATTCGGTCACAGCATCTTTCTAGGAGGGAAGCAAGAGGGTTGATATTCTGGGGAAAAGGATGACAATGGAAGCAGAAGCTACAGTGATGGATTTCAGCGATGGAGTAAGAGGGTAGGAGTCAGTGTATACAGGTGGCTCCTTGAAGCTGGAAAATGCAAGAAATGGATTCTCTTCTAGAATCTCCAGAAGAAACATAGTTCAGCCGACAGCTTAATTTTAGCCCGTGAGTCATTTTTGACCTCTGACCTCCTGAAGTATAAAATTAAAAAATGTGTGTTATTTTAAACCACTTAATTTGCTACAGCCACAACAGGAGATCAATATACACATGCTCAGCTAGCACCTGTCTGCTTGGATTAAGGTCTTGTGGGACATTCTGCAGGCGGACATAATGTTGAACCTATTTGGAAAACAATGAAATGGCCATGAAATTTTTATGCAACCTGTAGGAGATGGGTGGCTGCATGTGGAGAGCCCCAGAGGCTCACCAGGAATGCAGCGCCTGCGCTCTGAAGCCAGGTAGGGGGTCGGGCCCTAGTCATGCACCTAGAGCCAGAAGTGCTTGCCCTCAGCATGGAGCTGTTTACAAAGTCTCTAGCTGTCAGGCATCTGTGAACAGGCCAGCATTTCTGACCTAGCTCAACATGGACGAAGCCTCTTCCGCCAATGTCATGTGGCCTTTCCTGCTGGGTTCTCTTTCTCCAAGACTTCAGTTGGAGGTGATGCTGTCATGCCCGTGGTGTCAAAAGCACAACTGCCCAAGTGGTGAAGGAAACCAGCTCTGTCTGCCTCACGGTCAAGATAGTGGTAGTTAAGCAGATTTCTTCAAGCCAGGAGAGCACAAGCCTGCCAGAGAAACCAAATAAAACAGGAAAGTGGAGAAATGATCTTCATTGAAAGTAAACTTGCTGCAGGATTTCTACAAGCCAGTTGGGCACAGAACCTGTCTCCACTGCTTTTAATAGCCGTGAACTGATGTTTTATTTAGTTGTCAGCTTCTCCTGGCTCCTCACCCTGCCTAGAAAAGTACAAGTTTCACAAGTTAATATTTCTGATTTGGAGGGCTGTGAGTGCAGGCTACTCCCAGGGCTACAGCCTCAGTGAGACATTGGGAAGGCTGCATTTTTCCAGAAGTAGGTATTTCATTCAGAAACTACTGAGCCCCTGTGAATCACGTTTGGAACCACGTGAGTTCTGTCTTTTTCAGTAGAAACGATTATTTTTCTTTTTGCTGTATTCTTGATTTTTCTCCCTAGTGGTTATTAAACAATTTAAATATTCTTAATTTTGTCAAGTAAATTTTTATACAGTAATTTATAGCTTTCTACAAAATATTTTTGCCCATTTTCAATTTTACTGCTATGGTATCAAATTTTTAATTTCTTGTTATGTAATTTTTAAAAATATAAACCAAATACATTTTAACTGATAACGTAAAAAGAAAAAATTGTACATATTTATGTAATGTTTTGATACATGTATACATTGTGAAAGTTATCTAAATTTTATTAAATCTGTGAACATCTCCTTTGTCACTTTCTGTATTACATATTTTCATTTTTTAAAAAATAATTATTGATAGCTAGTGAATTTGTCTGTTTTACTCTTTGGATTTCACAAACCCAAATTCATTGGGTTTGTTTTTATACGCATGAGTTTATTTTATATATTTTCCTTGGATGTGCCTACTTGTTTTTGAAGTAAATATTATTTATACTAGTTTTTGTTCAGTAATGATGTTTAAGGCTTTGAGTCTGCCTCTGAGTGTAATTTTGTTTGTATTCACTAAGATTGAGTGTGAGAATTTGCCTTATTGTTATTTTATATATTTTAATTATGATTTTCCACATTTTGGCTGACCTGAGGTTTACAGCTTGAAATATTTCAGTTTGTCAATTATTTGTGCTTCTGTTATTTATTTCTCCTCTGGTTGTACTGTGGTAAAAACAAATGTTGAATTACTTTTGAAATTTATTAACTTTTTTCACATCTTATATAATCATTTTTTTAAAAATGTAGCTTTGCACATAGAAAGTAGGTATGTATTTGTTTGTTAGATGTGTAATATATACCATAATTTTATTGATCATATAATTCAGAACAGGCATAATCTACTTGGAACATTAATGGCTAGTGATATTTATTTGCGACGGTTGTGGACATTTTCCATTCCTAGGGCATTGGTAAAATTGTCACTGGATTTTACAGAGATTTTTATTTTATGTGTTTTTTATTCCGTTTGATGCAAACAGTAGAGGATAGTCATTAGTTTATTGAATGTTAAATCTTCATCCATAAAATAGGATTCTCTTCAACTCCTTTTGTCCTTTAGTTGAGAATTCGACTTCGCACGGTAGTTACTGGAACTGTGCTTCCCTCTGTTTTACTCGTATGAAGATTTATTGGTACTGTTCATTTATTTGCTATATATTTGCATGTTATTTTAATTTCAGTCTTCATGAATACACTCTTTAAAGATAAGTTTTGTGTAGAGTGAATTTTTTTTTTTTTGCCAGTTACCTAAACTAGTAGTTTTTCTATGAATAGATAAATATCAATTTGCATTTACATTTATAAAATATATTTGGTCTGTGTGGTGGACTGATATGGTCAACTTGAGCCGGAACGCCCAGCTGTACTGAGTTGGTGTTGTTCCGGGCGTAGAGGATCCACCTGAGGATTGTTGTCCACACACCACGAAGGAGACTGGGAGCAGAAGATAGTTGCCGGCTGTTTCCCAGGAGAAGCTCTGCTGTGGCTGGTTCTCCTGAAGGAGACTCAGCTGTTCTCATTGAGGAAGGAGCTCGGGGCCTTGCTGTCGTCGAGGATGGCTGCTGTTGCTTCAGGGGATCTCTGGTTGTCATCTCTGCTGCAAGCATCGTATCCTGGTTCCAGTGAAGATTTCTTCAGCTATCATCTGCAGACACAGACATACATGGGACAGTGCTGTGGGCTCCCAGCCCTTGACTGGATCTTTCGGGTCTCCAGTGCATAGACAGACATTCGGCACTCTACCTGCATTTGGCTTGTGGGTACGTGTTTTAACTTGTAAATGTCCTGTATTAAATCTTCTCTCTTGCAAACCATTGACTCTAGAAAGGTAACTAATAGAGTATTATATTTCATTTTCTTATGTTTCTGTTTTTTATGGGTTATCTCTTCTCTCTGCTTTGTAATTTTTTTTAACTTTTTACTCATTTACTTTTATTTATCACGTTTTCCCTGTTGCCATCTCATCTGAATTTGCATGTGTATCATTTGCTATATTTATATTTTTGGTCAGGCCAGCTTCTTGAGGACTGTTTCTTCTGGTTGTATTTGATATCCTTAACATATGTTCCCAAACTTACAATTATTACACAACAAGATTGAGAAAGTAAACAATATTGTTTCTTTTCTAACTAAGGAGGAAGGAACTAAGAGATTTAGAGTTCACTGTCTGGATATTGCTGTTACATTCTTGTACGGCTTTCCTTGTAAAATTATTACTACATTAAATTATGTTTCAATTATTATTTTCTATACTAGCTAACTTGTGATTGAAAAATTTGATATTTACAATCTTTGTCTGCAATGTAATTAGCACAATTACTTGGGTTCAAGTCTGTTTTTGCCTAGATTAAATGTTCAACATTACCATTTCTCAAATATTCTTTATTCACAACATCTTTATTTTAATTAATTTCTTAGTTTGTTAGGCTCTATTCTCAATTGAGCTGTTCTGGAGATGTATGTTTCATCTTTTGAATTTATATTTCTATTGTAAATACTTATGAATAAAAATTTGGTTAGATATAAAAACTTTTTAATATTTCCTCATCCTTTCAAAATTCTATAAATATTGAGTCATTTCCTTTTGGAATACATATTTTGTTTTGGGATAAACTTCATTATTTCCCTTTTTAAGTTACTTTTGTTTGGGTGACTATAACATTTATACTTTATTTGAAAATTCACAAGACTGATTAGCATATATCTTGAAGTTTTCTGGGACTTTTGATGAATTTTGGTACTTTTTTTAAGCAATAGGTTGAAACTGTTGTTAAATTTAGGAACTTTTTCTTCTGTTATATCTCTTGATACTACTTCTGACCTATTTGTTCTGTTTTCTTCTTAAAGCCCACTTATTACTCATACACTTATTTTCTACATATTGTCCATACATACAATGTTTGGGGTATTGGTGTTTTTCTCTAAAGTCTAGATGTTTTTATTTTGGCAAGGCTACTAGGAACACAGTGGATTCTGTTATTGTATTGTCAATTCTGACCTTGCTGTGTTTTATGTTACTTAAATGCACTAGCATTATCATATTAAATTGTTTTATTATTTCTAGTGGCTCTCTCTTTAAAAAAAAAAAAACTCAGTCTATTTCTTATCTCCCTCTTTTGATTTGTTTCATGGTCTGTTTTCTTTCAATTTCCTTGAGATTATGATGCCATCTAATTTTTCTTATATTTCCTTATTGAATCTTATTTCAGAGGATAAACTTCACACAAAATTTACAGTTTATATTCACTTTTGTTCTTTGTGTGTGCATGCATTTTTCACTGTGAGATTTTTGCCTAAGTCTTGGGTGTTCTCGCTTCCTTTGTTTTCTTGCTCATCACTCAGTGACAGAATGAATCTTTGAGGTTGCTATTTGCCCAGCTTAAGTGGGTTGTATTTTTCCACTTACAGTGTACATATATGCTAATAGAATCTTTCCTTTAAATTTTATCTTGAGGCCTGAATGATGAATTAGAAGGATTAAATTAGTAATTTGGTAGCCAGTAGTAAGAAGCTTAAGTCATGGGCACCCAAAGAAGTTGGTGTCCATTTGGCATTTCTATGGTAGTGGAAACAAATACACCTGGGATGTTTCTATCTTAGACTGTGTTTTCCGTCTATTGAGAAGACATGGTAGAGGGAAAAAGGCAAAAATATGGTATGATGATACAATTGCTGTCCCAATTATTGGGTCAAAACATTTGACCTCAGGGAGGAAAGAAAATCAGTGTAGGATATTTGCTTTTTTGGGTGCATATTAGTTATGTAGAACGAGTTCCATTTTGGCATTTTAGTATATATAAAATACATAGTCTGTTTGTATACTCACTCTTCATTTTAATAAAGTTGGGTCAAGAGTCTTTTTAAAATTACTACATAGAATTTCTTCTTGCCACAACACTGTATAGATCTCTTGGGAAATACTCCAGAGTTCTCAACCCTTGAACTGTCATTCTAATATGGATCAAGATTTACGGATCAAGCTGACTCATATTTCTCAGGGTTTGTGATATAAAATAATGACCGTTTCCCATGTTGAGCAGTAATACAGTATTTTCCTTTATTTTCTTCTCTTTGTTTCTTTTGATTAGTTTGTAGCCAGGGAATTTCATAAACCTTCACTTAACATTATCATTCTACCCAAAAATTTCCCATGGGATTCTCCTCATTATTTTGCTAATCAGCTATTAACAGAGTGATCTCCAGTGCTGTATCTTTCTCTTTATCTATTTCATGCCTTTCCTCCTAGAATAATGACTACCTCCCCTCTCTCTGAATTTCACGTATTACACAAGATCCAGCTAGACTCTCACCTATGTGAAAACTTTCTTGAACTTCACACCCCATAGCAATCTCTCTCTCTTTTACATTATTATTGTGTATACCATTTGACACCTGGGACATTAGAAAACATAACATTTTTCTATATGCTCTAGCATCTATCAGATAGTCTCCAACTATAGTTTTGTTGCCCAGTACATTATTTTGCATATAATAGGTTGCCATACATTTTTGATGCTTTATAACCAAACTGGCTTTTAAGGAGTAAAAAGAAAAATCTTTTCATTTTCTCCCCGGTTATGACCCCTGCTCAACCTCTTCCTCATGTGACCACCTGGACTAGTTTAGAGTCTACAAAATAGTCTTTATTGTCCTAACATTTATTTGGTTTTAAAAATTTCTCTAAAATCTCAATTTTAAAGGTCATCAGCAGGCCAAGTGTCTAAATATCTTCACCAGCAGTGTAAACAGTGAATCAAATTACATACCTGTTCACTCAAGAGCCCTCTAATTCCTTCTGTCGCTTCATCACACCTTCCCCTTTCATTGTTCACATGCATTTTATCCCTGTGGCAAGACAAGTCGAATGATACTGGGAAAGCAATGTAGCTGATTAGGGCAGATGAACAGAGAACTCTCTCCATCAGACCCAGCCCAATCAAGTTTTAAAGCAGATCAATTTCATTTTCCATAGACAGCCTGGCACCTGAGCTGTGGGTGACTTTATGTCCACATTTGCTTGTGTTTTCTGGCCAGTGTCTAAGTTTCTAATGCCAAGAAAAAGAACCACAGGGCAGAAGAGAGGAGAAGTTTATTAAGAGCATTAAAATTTCCTTGATTTTTTTCACCTCTCTCGAGATCTTTCAGTGCATAATTTCTATGGGGTCTTTGGTGGGCCACCATTGTGAGGGAGGTGACAACTCACTGTACAAGTGATCAGAATTACAATTATTCTGGCGAGTCTATGTCTGCAACATACACGCTCAGAGCAATGGTGTGAGCCGACTGTTCATTGAACGCCCACTAACCTGTTAGTTCAGGATCAATCCTTGCCATTGTTCTTACCTTTGGGGTCCCTCTGGCAGAGTTCAGGCACCTCCCGGGCCTCTTGGACAGAAAATCTTTAGCAATTTATATCCTGCCCCTTTTATCTCTCTCTGTCCCTGCCAAAGGCCTGGAGTAGGGCCTGGTGCTCTTTCAAAAGTAGTATGCGCATTGTTTGGAGCACTATCTGTTTTCAGATGAGGGAAGGGGCAAAGAGAACGTGATCACAATCTGTGGCTGGTGCTGCTCCCGGGTGGAGATAAGACTGGGAACTGCGGGAGGGGTGGCCGGCAGAGAATCTCAAGCCCTGTTGACAAAACGTGTATGCGGGCAAACCCAGGCTTGGTTTCAACCCCCCAACACTCAGGAGTTGCCTAGAGGTGAGGTATTTTGGGTGTTTTGGGGCGCTTGTTTCCTCTGCAGGAGAGGACGTACTCTAATAACTAGAGTACGTAAACAGGGAGCATTAGGCAAGATGTTGTCAAAGTCACGTGTGCATAACCATGAGTACATTTGTGTTTTGGGAGAGTAAATATGAAGAGCAAACAGAAAAGGAAGCTCCTAATGCTAAAGGAAAATGCTCCACGCAGCCAGAGAATGTTGCTTGTTGTGCTTCTTGAGCAGTGGTTGGAAGTTTCTGACTTCCCAGTACTGGCCCCACAAGGGGACCTTGTCGAGATTAGGGGGCTGCAGAGAGATAACAAGGAAAGCAAGAGGTCCCAGATTACCGACTTCGTGAGCCTGTGGAGTGAAAAAGTTGATTATGGCTCTTTTGGCCTCAACATTCTGCTTCCCTGGGGAAACCGGAGCCAAATATCCAGGCAGGCCGAAGGCCAGCAGCTCCAGTGGGGCTGGGGACGATATGTCAGAAGCAAGGAAGAAACAGACTTCAGCAATTTAAAGCAATAAAGAATGAGCTTTGTTGATTTCCAAAAGGCGTGTCAAGCAGGTCAGGCCCCAGTCACACCCAGGGTCTCTTGCACAATAGCATCTGGGTTATGTCCTGTGCCAGAATGTTCCGCAACACTGGAAGTCTTTTTCGGAGGCCTCATAGGTGGTTACATGTCCTGCTTACCAGAGTTTTCAGCCTTATTCTTGACTTGATGTTATTATTATTTCTGTTCATCCTACTCTTTGTTTATCTACTTTATTATTGACATTCACAATCTCTTGCTTCCTTCATTTTTCCTTTTGTTCCATTTGCTTGGAGCAGTAATTCCCAAATGTGGCTCCCAGACCAATGACATCATCACCGGGAACTTATCCAAGTGAAAATCATCTTGTTTGACCTCAGACCTACTAAACAAGAAGCTATGAAAGGGGCCGGCCCAGCCCTCTGTGTTATGACAAGCTGGCCGGGTGACTGTTGTGCGTGCCGTACTTTGAGAACCACCAGCTAGGAACTAGAGTTCTCCTAGGGAGGAGCAGCATCAGCTCTTGGCAAAGGAGGAAGTTTTGAAGGAGTTCTCGATGGATATTTATTAGTATCTTTCTGATGCTTCTTGTGGTAAAACGTGCTAATTGCCTTTAAAATATTTATTCTAATTTTCTCTCTCAAAGGAAATTTGGACTTTAGCTAGACGCATCAGTTCCTGACTAGAGACTGAATTTCTCCGCCTCTCTTGCAGCTAAGTGTGGTTGTGTGTCTCAGTTTTGACTGATGGGACACAAGTAGATTGAGAATGTTTTCCTAACTTTCCTTGTCCATCCTGATACTCAGAAATGAATGTGTTGATGGAAATTATGTCAGCTGCCTTAGGCCAAGAGAACAGAGATCATCCCTCAGCTTGATAGAGCTGGAGTCCATCCTGACTTCAAAACTATCACACACATCTTGAACTTACCTACTTCCAACTTCTCTTACATGAGAGAGAACTGAACTACCTTATTTAATTGACCCTTTTCAGGGTTCTTCTGTCACTTGCAGACAAATGTAGTTCTAAGTAATGTAATCCCTACTCAATCTACAAAACAATACATCTTCTTGTAAATCTATTTCTCCAACCTTAAAGATTTAACCTCTTAAGAAGAAGAGGTGATTTCATTGTACTCTGCTAGTGGTCTCATAAGAATTCAGAATTGGGTAGGAAATTGCCCAATCTATCCACATAGTTTGAATTTAGCTCATTGACTGTTAAATGAAGCAGTGTATAGAAGGTAAAAATTTTCTCACAGATTACTTTTCATACTGCCATGCAGCCCGGGCTGCATGGACACCTACGGGAGTATTTAGCCCCTGAAAAGGAGATGCCGATGGTTCTGTTTTATAGATGAGCAAATTGAGCCTCGGGAATGTGATGTTTCTTTTTTTAGGCCATGTAATTGTACTATGAGCTCTTTGAGGGTAAGAACTATGTCTTATCAATACCTATATGCTGCATGACTATTAAACATGCTTGGGCTATAGTAAGTTTCCAATAAATTTTGCTGAGTAGTAAATTGAAAGAGAGAGAGCTAGAACCAAACTCAACAGCCTCCTCCCTCAGTGGTTCTATTTTATGAGAGAAATCAAGTAGAGATGAGTTCTGGGTCTTTGGCAATTTTAAGTTTAATTTTATTTTGTGGTACCAGAGAGGGGAAAAGAAAAGAGGAATGATAGGAAATATAGAATTTCTGAGAGGAAGGATTCAGTGACTTTCTTATTTTGACAGTAGAAAATCTCTTTATAGTTTTAGTTTTGTTGATGGTAAACTCTGATAATTGAGAAGATTCAAGACAAATTGGTCCAAACTCCATTTTTCAGCCAGATTCTCCTGTCTTATTGTTTATTCCAGGAAATGTCAAGAGGAGGAAGAATTTGATGCTGTTAGTTTCATCTCTGACCCAAAGTATGTCCCACTGCAGAACTGCACCATTAGTCTCTTTTTTCATCTTCATTCTAGCGTGACTTTCCCTTCGTATATAGACTTCATCACTAACATGATAACTCAACCAGAATCCAAGGTTTTAGTAACAACCGATGGTCTGGTTGAGAAATGCTTGGTTTTCAACACTGGCTTTTTCACCTACAAGCTGCGCATTTTTGGGCAAAGTATTTAACTTCCCTGGACCAAATCTTGAATTTTTATGTATTGACAGTAGTCTTTGTGAAATAAAAGACATTACAAATTCTTATTCTACTCTTCTCTGTAGTCTTCATTCCCCAGGCCTTTCCCGCCCCAACACCGTATTCTTCTAGCAGCCCTTTTGTCTCCTGAATGGCTCCAGTGAGCTTTCTGGCTGTCACTGAGTGTGCCCAGGAGGCTGGGGGACTGGGGACTGGAGTGGCAGGCAGGGAGGAGAGGCCAGCCTGTTCTCAAGAGGCTAGTGTGCAACCCAGGGAGGAATGTCGGACTCGATTTAAGCTTTATTATCGTCAGGTATTAGGGCCAAAGGTCTACTTCTTTGAACATGTCTATTATGAATTCCACCCCCACTCCCATACTGACAGATTTGCCAGCTTCTGTGGATGTTGGCAGCCAGGGCATGTGGAGGAGAAGAGATCTTTCACCGAAGGGCACACCCCTGTGGGGCTCCCTCCCACCTCCCGACACAGTCAGCTCTTCCCAGCAGCGCTGGTGGAACAAACGCTCTCTGCTGCTCCCCACCCTGCCTGCCACGCCCCTCTCCTGCCCAGTGCTCTTCTCCACTCCAGACCTGGATGAATGCATCTTTCAGCAAAGGGATTTTTCCACCTGGTTGACTTGATGAAAGCTTTATGAGTTGCTATTCTGTGAAAAAAGAACAAAGCGAAGTCATAGTGCGTATTCGTGTGTGTGTGAAAGAGAGAAAGAGAGAGAGTTTAGCGTTTACGGGGCAGAGGTTACAGCAGCTAAAAAGAGTTGCTGAAAACTTTATTACAAACTAAAAGACACTGGAAGTAATAAGTCACTCTTGTGTCTGCCGTGAGGCACAGAGAACAGCATCGGCTTTCAGGGAGACTTGGACATGTGGGCGCCTCCTTTCTGCCTGAATCAGGCCGAGGCATTGTGGATTTCATCCTCTTCCTACTTTCCCCTTTCCTTAACTCAAAGTGTAAATAAAATTACGAGAAAAGTGTTGAATAAGAGAAAAAGTCGTTAGTCACTCAGGAGGTGGGGCTCTTAGTTTTCTTTCCCCTGTGTGCAGTGCAAAGGTTGGAATTAGGCATAGGAAGCGAGCTGCCTCTGCCTGTTGTTAAATTTGTGTGTACATGTGTGTTGTGTACACATACTTCTTGGGTTGTCTTATTTTTTTAAATGGGGAAGATAAAAATACTTTGCTCTTCCTTCATTGCAGGCCCCTTCATATATATATATATATATATATTCATAGAAGAGAATATAGAAAGTAAAGAAAAATGTGGAAAAGATGTGCCAAAAATCAATCATAATTTCATCACCTACAGATACCCAGTGTGCCTTATTACATGGGTTTACATACCTCCATAGGGGCTATAAATAAGATATATAAACCTCTGTTTTAATTGCAATTATCTTTGCTCAGCCTCCAAAAAATCTGATCAGTTTGATTCATCAGTATTTTAATACTTTCTGGGGTCATAGAACAAAATGTAAGTCACTCCTGGGTGGCTCAGGGTGTGTGATTGTGCCTATAAATGTTTTAAAGGCAGCAGTAGGGTTTGGTTTTGAGAATTTGAAAATGTCATTTGCTACTGTGGCCAAAACACCTTTGAGTCAGCCAACTCTGTGGCGTGAGGCTTCCAAGGAGAATGGCCATCACGGCCAAGGATGAAGCTGCAGTCTCTGTGGAGTATGGTCCATTTTCTTTTGGAAACAAAATTCTTCTCTTATTATTATTACTCACTCTGAAAGTGCTGTTACAAGCACAACTCCTACACTGCCTTAAAGTTAGGCAAAGTGGGGCTTAAAGAGGGATGGTTACAAGGTCTCACACAAAGTCAGATCTCAATTTTCTTCTGTAGATGCAACCAATACATCTATCGCTACACCCCGTCTCGTTGGGTTAGCATATGACATACTTTGCCCATTTTATCCCATTTAATTCTCACGGATGTTCTTTACATTGTGCTTTCCTTATCCTGAGTTCTGTTTGATAACACTGTCCCAGAAGACAAGTTACAGGAAATGAAAGGGTGAGTCAGTGACCTTCCACTTCAGGTCAGTGAGGACTCCCCTCTAGTATTGGGGAGAAAGGAAAAAGCAATGTGCTCAAGACATTGATATTGTGGATTATCTCCCTAAATTAGGCAGGCCAGGAAGCTGACTCGTTCCCAACAAAGTTTGTCCGTGGCTCTCTGCCAGCTCACCCAACCGGCCAACAGCACTAAATTGGGGAGAAACCCCTGGAAGAGCTGTTAACCTAAGCCTCCGCCACCGCTTTGCACACACTCCCACCCCTTGTAATTACCAGCATGACCCGAGTGCTCTGTGCGGCTTTCCACAGTCAATAAACCAGGCTCCTTCCCGGTCCTGCTGTGCGGGGGGCTGCTGCGCTCCACACACAGGCTGCCTGAGGTTTCCCTGCTCCTGTCTCTGGGGCAGCACTCTCTGGGATGGATTTTGCAACCTAAACTATTCTCCTGCTCTGTGAAGCAGAGCAAAGAACTAAAGACAAGCCTGGAATTGGAGCTAGCACAGCCCTGGGACTCTGAGAATCATAAAATCATAGAAAAAATGTTTGTAGTAGGAAGGGACCATGGAAATCTTTTCAACCTACTGAATTTATGTAGTGATCAGACAGGACAGAAGCAGACAGAAAGAAGAGAGACTATAGGAGGAGCTTAGAACCTGAAATGTCCAGTACTTGTGGTGATTCAAAGGTTTAGATCCCAAGTGAGTGGCTAGAGAGGAAAGAGTCAGGGTAAACATGCCCAGATTTACTTAGAATTTACTAGCTAACATCTCACCTGTTCGTCTCCATGAAAGTGCTGTGACTTTGAAAGGATTAATCCCACACCACCCCAGAGCTTGCCCATCACACATCATTATTTTCTCAGTAAAGTGAACCTTTCTCAAGAAAGCCAAATGCTTTCATACTTCAGATGTGGGTAGAAAAGGAAAATGTCCTTAAATATCATAGCACATCAAGTCTGGCTCATTTATTAGTGTTCTTAAGCTGAATTGCTAAAGCAGAGAAAATGCCCGAGGGGGTCTTTTTCCTGATGTCTGCAAAGAGTAAAAGAAAAAAAAAAATCTGAGCATCAAATTTTCTTTTCCCTAAAACAAAGAGCTGAAGTCACTTTCAAGGAATGTGAATTGAGACTTGAGTAGCACGCTTTTTCCCAAATTTTAACTCTTACTCTTGACCAGCTTGTCAAGGGTCCCCTTTATCTGAAAAACTACCTTACAACCCATGCCTTGTATGCCTTCTCTTTTTCTAAATCATTTACAAGCTTCCAGAGGTCTTAGGACATTAAGAACCATAGGTAGGTCCTTGAGGGCCTGAATGATTTGCAAACTTCTGCGTGTATGAGCCTTTTCCCTACAGGCTTCCTAGCTTTCAGCACCCTCTCAAAGGGCCTGTGATCTTCAAAGTATGAATCACAAACTGAGCTTGTCTGAGCTGAGAGAGCTTGTCTGAGCTGAGAGAGCTAGCTCAGACCCTCCTGCCTCTGTTGGCTGGCACTACCTCAGCAAAGATCCACGGCCTGGCAGGGTGAACAACAGAAATGCATTTTCTTACCGTTCTGGAGGCTGGAAGTCCAAGATAAAGGTGTGGGCAGGTCTGGATTCTGCTGGGGCCTCTCTCCTCAGTTTGTAGGTGGCACTTCCTCCTCTTCCCTGTATCTTCATGTGGTCTTTCCTCTGTACCTTTCTGGATCCTAATCTCTTCATACAAGGACATGTATCTTCTAAGATTAGGGCTTTATTTAACTTTAATAATCTCTTTAGAGACCTTCCTTTCAAATACAGTCACATTCGAGGTATTGGGAGATAAGGATAAACATCTGAATTTCAGATGGACACAATTCAGCCCACAACACTTCCTACTTTTCTTCATCATCCGGGTGGGAAATTGGGTCCTGGGGCCAAGCCAAAGCCTACGCTCCTGCTGCCCTGCTCCATACCTACCCCTGGGCTCCTGTCTTTAAGGAGCTCACAGTTTAAAGAAGACAGACCAACACATAAAGGTTTAGTGGACTACTACAAAATGCAATGATATATGTAACACTGGAGGGTTGATTTATGGGCACTTGGATGGCAGGGTGACACCTTTTGCCTGGAAGGTTCAAAGAACTCCTAAAGGTCTCTGTTACTGGGTTCCTTCACTCCAGTTAAGTAGTGATGGAAATAAAACTGGACCAGCTAACTGAAATCCATGTTCCTGACCCAAAACACCTCTGCGATCATACTTCCTGGAGACAGCTGTTCAAGGTGAGGTGGGGCAGGCACGTAGGGAGAGTCCAGAAGGTTCTGGGGGCTTCCGTTGCCAGCTGCTGGTGTATTTCTTCCCTTTGAGCTGGCTGACGGGCCCTGATTCTGCAGCCTGATTTCAGGAACTTGTTCTTGGCTTTCCCTTTTCTGGGGTAATGAGCTTTCAGCCTTGCACTTGCTAACACTAACAAATGAGGCCAATCGCAGCTTGCCTGTGGATCACCTTTCAATATGGGTTGACAAGGAGAACAATGCGTTTGTTTGCTGCTGTCGAGTCCTCAGGGAGGATCTGTCATTATTGCGGTGAGTGTCAAAAGGGTTTCAGGCTTCCTGTGACTGTCAGAATAGAGGTGAGAGAAAAGCAAGTTCAAACCTGCTGGCGCTTCGGGTGCAGCTCGCAGCCACCTTATCCTCTTCTGAATTTCTACAGGAATAAACTTTGTTCTAGCTAAAGAGGCTTTTAATTATAACGACAGCACACTGCCAATTAGTGGGGAATTTTCCCCCTTTTTTTCCTGAAGGACAGTTACCCTGTACAGCACCTACATTCCTGACTGCCTGGTGGAGGTGGAGTATCTGCCTTCTATATTTAGAAATATACGTTTGCCTTCTAAGTAGAGCAATTGTTCTCATCTCGATTGTTGGTATTTTCTGGGCTAGAGGTGGTCTTGTGTCTCTTGGAAGATTCATTCCAGCTATTTGGAAGGCAATGAGCAGAACTATGTGTTCACTGCCAACCTCAGGCGAAGCTGCCCTTCTATTAGCTGGGTGACCTGGTGGGACAGCTGGCAGGGGTCTCCATTATTAGGAAATGTGCCCTGAAGCGCTGGGCATAAGCTCTGATGTGGCCAGTCTTCTGCATTTTTCACAGGACAGGACCTGGAGAACGTATGCAAAGCCGTGCAGAGCACCCAGAATAGGACCTGCTCATGTGACATTCAGCTTCTAGTATTTTACCAGCATCCTCCAAAGAGAGGCAAGGGGGACGCTGCTAAAAGTAGAGCCTCTTCCTCACAGGACATCCCCTTCCTTCTGAGGCTTTGAAGTGATTGTGATATTATGTGTGAGTTGGGGATTATATCACATTTCCCTGTCTTCAAATACCATTTCCATCGTATTCCTCTGCAACCTACATTTCCTGCAAGAATACGAACTCGAGTGTCTCACGGTTCCTCTCAAATTAGACCTGTTTATAATTCAGGACTGCATTGCAAAAACGATCAAAATTCAGAGGAAACAGAAAAGATCCTCCAAAGTCATTTAAGCACACACTTTACCTCTCACCCAATTTTATGAGGTCACCATGCAACACAAGTTCTTTTTCTCTTACAGTTGACTGAAACTTCACATTCATGAATAAGAGATGCTGACCGATAGAAAAGAGTAAAAACATACTGCCGCGACCTGCAGGAGAGAGCTCTTCAAGACTAAAGGTACGGAAGAGGCATTCCAGTGAGCCATGATCCAACTCCCACATTCAGCTCAGAATTCTTTCAGGTGACGCTTGATCTACATCCCACAGTTCAATCTAGAGATAATTCGTACTAGAGAACAGCTCTATGCACTGAAGCTCTGTGGTCCCATTAGTCAAAGAGCGAGATTGCCAAGACTTTAGCTCCCCTGATGAAAGAGCAGGACCCAAAATCCCTCTCCTTCACCTCCTTCCATTTCACCAAAAATAGGTGTCTCAGTCACTCTCCTTGTTGCTGAGACATAGTAGCTGACAACAGCAATTTAAAAAGAGGAGCGATTTATTTTGGTTCACAGTTAGTAGAAGTTTTCTTCTGCAGTCCTTAGCTCCAATGCGGGACAGCGTGGCAGAGGAGCATAGCAGAGGAAAAGGCACTCTCATCATGGTGGCCAAGAAGCGGGGTGGGGGGGAGAAGGAAGAGCCTGGGCAGGAGATAAACCCTTCCAGGTGACGCCCTCTGTGACCCTCCTCTTCCCAGCAGACCTCACCTCCCATCAGCAAGTCATCAATAAGCCCCCATAATCCAACACTTTCCAAAAGCCTGTGAGTGTTTGAGGCTCTTGGGGGACATCTAGCTATAAACGATAACAAAGGGGCTACTCAAGGGGCATTTTATGTTTTAAAAATCACCAACTACAAAACTCCCTACCTTGAGAAATTGTTCTTTGTTCTCTGTTTGTTTGTTTGCTTTTTGAAAGAGTATCTAACCAGGAAGTCCGAAGACTGGCTTGGCCACCAACCTGCTTGCTATCATCTAAATGTGCGCTCCCAAATCAGTCTGTTGAAATGCAATGGTCAATATGCTGGAATCAAGAGGTGAAGGTGCTAGCAGGTGATCACGCCGTGAGGGTCCTGATTGTGCGTGGGATCAGGGTCCTAAAACTGGCTTGTGGAGGTGAGCTTGCCCCTCCTGCTGTGTGACAGAAGGACCATCTATGAAGAACAGGCCTTGATCAGACACCAGATCGACAGCTGTGTGCGTCTTGGACTTCCCAGCCTCTAGTACTGTGGGACATTCATTTATGCAGTTTATAAATGCCAAGTCTGAAGAAGTTTGTTATTGCAGCTTTGCTGTAGTAAGATATTGTGGTAATGAAGGTATCGAGTGACTCAACATTTAAGATTCTTTTTCTCACCATAAAATTCTATCAATACCCCACCTAACTGGCGTAATCAGACCCCTGTTTTCCACGCAATTGCAACTCCGTTCTTCTGTGCAGCTTTCCGGGGCGCTTGTGGCTCCCTTCCCCCTTCAGGCTCCTGCGCTTGTTGTTGGTCCTGTTTCTGTGCCCCACTCTGTCTTCTCCTCTGTATCACCAGTGAACATGTGTGCATCTGTCCCGGGCACAATAAGCTCATAGTCACTGGCCCCTAAGAGCTGGTCTGAGCCAACCTTGAGTGCTTGGCTCTACCACTGACCCCCACGGCTGGTGTCCCAGGCTCTCAGACCAGCGTGGCCTCTGCTCCTCATTGTTGCCCCTCACTCACTCCGTCACCCAAACGGCAGCAACCTCTTTCTTCATCTTAAGATGACCTTTCCTCTAGCTGGTAGAAGCTGATTGGAAAAAAGAATTTTCTTGGAAAATGATTTTGTAAGCAATGTGAGAAGCTAGGATGGTGAGTGTCTTAGGCTATCTTGTAGTTGAGGGCCACAACTACTCGTTAGAGGGAGGAAATTATATAGAGCAGAATAAAATCCCATTTATTAAATCTCGCCAAAAAAAAGTCTAGCATAGAAATGAGCAAGGAATATGCACGGCGACTCCAAGGTGTGTATGAAAATAATTAGGATTTATGTCATCCTGGGCTCTCGCTTATCTCTTAGTGATGAAATTCAAATGTAAGTGAACTGACTACAAGAGGTGGCTGACAACAGCCTCGGATGACTTTAGAAAGAAGGAAAGGTTTACAAAGCCCTTTGCAACTGCAGGCTTTCCCGAATCTAAGTGGCCGCCTGGGAGGTGGTAGATGTCAACTGCGGTGACCTCTTACGAAACTTGGAACTTACTGCTCTCGGTGTGAGACGGTTGATGCCCAGTGGTGGCAAATACGTTGATTCTTTCATTTTGTGAATCTAAACTGAACCTACAGTTTTCTACAGAAATCCCTTTTAGTAGTTTCCTGAGTTTCATTATTATTCTTTTTGCAAAAGAAATGTGAGCAGTCTGGCTGAGATATGCTATAGAACAGAGATCATCATACTTTTTCTGTAAAGGTCCGGAGAATAAATCATTTAGGGAGAATAAATTATTTCGGGCCCATGGTCTCTACCACTCAGCTTTGCCATTATAGGGCAAAAGTAAACCTAGACAGTATATCAATAAATGAGTGTGAGAATATCCCAATAAAATTTTATTTATGGATCCTGTGTATTGAGTTTTATCACATTTCCATGTGTCACAAAATTGTTTTCTTTTCATTTTTGTAAACCATTTTAAAATGTAAGGACATTCTTTGTTGGTGATACAAAAGTCAGATGATAGGCTGGGTTTTGCTCTGAGGCCATATTTTGCTGACCCCCTGCTGCAGAAGAAAACTATTTACTGTGGAAATCTGTTCCTCTAAGTGCTGGGCGCTTACGCTGTGCTCACCCTGATGGCCAAATTAGGGTGTCTCTTCAAATCTGTGAAACCAGACAAATGAGGGCAGGCCCCTCTTACCGTCTAGGATGCAGTGTGTGCATGCTGGTGGTGCCCACCTCTCGGAGGCTGCGCTGAGAACACTGTCAAGCCATTAATAATCTTCCCCGGAACACCTTGAAACCTGACGGGCTGAGGGCACATTGCAAATGGGCTTTAATGGCTTTTATTTCTCATCCGTGTCACTTCAGATATAATCAGCTGTTTTGTCATTTTTAATTCCTGTTTGGCAGGCTTCTACAACTTGCCTAGCCTTTGAGATAAAGGTTCAGAGGTTCAGGGGAGAGCCGGGCTCTGGGGTTCTTGGGTTTCGGAAGTAGGACAGAGAGATTGGGCTGGTGGCCTTCAATGTGGATCATTCAGGGAGAGGGGGAAGGCGCCTCGCTCCCAGAGCCAAGCCTTTTCCTACTGTTCTCTTCTGCTGGGGCTCGCTCATGTCCTGGGACTGCTTTTTCTGGGCACAGAATCTCTTAGTCTTTAATTACGAGTTTCAAGATGTGCAGCATTCCATGTTTCCTGGGAAGAAGATAAAGCACTCACAAGAGGCCTCTCAGGTGCATGGCTCTGTCTTCCACAGAGCTGGCCGGCGACGGCACAGCTCCTCTGAGTGTGGACATGGATGCCTGCCGCCTGCCTGGGCTGAGCTATTGGAAGACCACCTTTGGCTACGACCTTGGAAAGCAGTCAGGGGTTGTAAGGGAAAAGCCCATTAAATAAAAATAAAATTACTATTAAATTCAAGAAAATTTAAAAGAAATAACTGATAAACAAATAAAAACTAATAAAAGTTAAGTACGTTTTAATGTTTATCAAGTCCCAGGTGTGGTGCCAAGCATCTCACTTATTTTGGCTCACTGAATCTTTGCCTCAAGAATATTATTATTTTCTTTTGTAGGTCAGGAAACAGCCACAACAAAAAGAACACGGAAGGCAAGTGGTTTCGTCGGGTGGCCCAGTGGCAAGAAGCATGAAGAGACTGTAAGTGTAGAGACAGCTAGCTTCAGGGTCTCTCAGCTTTACTACCCATTAGGTGACTGCATCTTTTCCCCAAGCCTTCGACCTCTCTGGCCTCCTGTCCCTCAGCTCAGAAACAAAGCTTCAGACTGCAAAATTATTGACCTCATTTCCAAGCCTATTATTTTCACCATCCCCCTTTCAGGAGGAGGGGAGTGGGGGATGAGATAAGTTCAAGTAGCAGTCTAGTTTAAAAAAACCAATGCAACATTTCTACTTTTTTTTTTTTGAGTTGGTGCTTACGTAGTGCAATCTCTCTTGCTTTTTTTTTTTTTTCCTTCAGAACTGGGGATCGAACTCAGGGCCTTGTGCATCCTTGGCAAGCTTCCTACCACTGAGCTACAGACCCTCCCTCCTACCCTTCTTTTGTACTAACCAAAATACACTCAATCAATAAAAAATAAGACACTACCATTCTGCTAGACATGGGAAAGAGACAAAATAAGAACACACTCTGATCTTTGCTTGCAAAAAGCTTGTAAACCCTCTCAAGGGTTGATATAAATCAGAGCGAAGAGGTGTTCACTCAAAAATTCAAGATTCTGAATTATTAAACAAAGCATTATGCTTATTACACTATATTTATTAAGACAGAAAAATAGTTGCTAGCAAGATTTTTCAGCAAGGGTTGAGGCTCTAGGCACTCTGGATTGTAGCAGAAACTTGTTCGATTCATTATTCAAGCATGGAGCATTTCTGTTTAATTCTGTTACCTAAAGTAACCAATTAATTAAAGTCCCCTCTTCCTGGAGTGTTCCAATGTTAAGTGTTACAGACAAAGAGAAAGATTGGAGTTTAAATCATAAAATACAAATTCTTCCCTTGCACACTTCCAATTTTAAGGACAAAAAACTGGAGTATTTCTTTCCTCCCAATTAACAGCAGAACTCCAGAATAACTATCCCAGCTGGGACATGGGGAGTACGAGGGAGATGAGATCTCTAACTGAGTGGCAGTGATGCTAGCCAATCAGCTCACATGGGAAACCACCACCCACCTTCCCATAGCACATAAACTGTGGCATTAAAGAAAAACAAAAGAATAAATATCTGGCAGAAGGCATATTTCTCTTCCTGTCTTTCAGGCTCTTGCAAAATGACCTGCTCCCAACTTCATTTGCATGCCTCATTTTGGTCTTTCAAATATTGGTTTTTAAAATATTCTTCAGGAGAGAGCCACTTGGGGACTTTTAAGTTGGGGTTCACAAATGATGCCTACCCAGATGCGTTTATTGCAGGATGGAAATATAGACTTTTTCCCTCTCATTTCCCTCCACCTAAGTATCTCTTTATTCATTACTTTAATTACCTAATCGTAAATTTCTTTAGGGGGTTACTTAGAAAGAAAATTAGCATCCAAGCTTGGCAGTAAATTCAGGGGCTTTTGGAGATAGTCCAAGCTGTTTCACCTGTGATTAATTAGATTTTTTTTTCTCTTTAAGTGCCAGAAGGCTGCTGAGGTCTTTAAGCAGTTACATGGCTGCTGGCGGAGCTGGCTGCAATTATGATTGATGCATGCGTCTGGCTGGAGTCTGAGCTGCGGCCCTGTTTGTGTTGGTGGGGTGGGGGTGTGTGTGTGTGTGTGTGTGTGTGTGTGTGTGTGTGAGAGAGAGAGAGAGAGAGACAGAGAGAGAGAGAGTGAGACAGAGAGACAGAGACAGAGACAGAGACAGACTTGGGTAGCAAGAGCTTGGAGAGACTCCAGAGGTTTCAGACACATGAGGAGCTTCTTTAATATTCTTATAAGTGCAGATCTAAAAGCTCCAAGCCCGAATCTCCTATCAAAATATTTCAACAAGTTCAGACATGTTGGCTTAGTAAGTGTCTTCCTCCACATTAGTTACCGTGGAGTCAAACCTTCTTTTTGGGATGCAATAAGGGGTGCATATTTTAAAGAATTCCTTTGCTATAAATAGAACAGCTGAACTTGTTTTAGGAGCACCTGTGTCTAACATTTCACGCTGTTGTAAAAGTAGTGGGGAGAAAGTAGTCCTTTTGAGTAACTTGCTGGGTATAAAATTATCCCAAACGCTGGCAATAAAGCAACTTCTCGGTATATTTGGAAAATAGTTAAAACTCCTTGTCAAAATGAATATGCTCTTAAGGATTGTTACGGTTTGGATCTAAAACAGCCTCTAATGCCTCATGTGTTGGGAAGTGATTGGATCATGGTGGCGTTCTGGCTGACTTGCTGTTAGGAAAGGGGCCTGGTCAGACCTGGAAGGGTGCATCTCCATCCTCTGCTCCTCCCTTCTCTCTCTGCTTCCCGGTGGCCTTGATGTGAGCAGCTTTTCATCTGCCATGCACCTCTTCCATGCTCTTCCTGCCTTGGAGCTGGCTGACTATGGACTGAGACTTCTGAAACCAAGAGCCAAAATAAACCTGTGCTCCTTTAAATTGGCAATGTCACAGTATTACGTCTCAGCAGTGAGAAAAATGATTAAAACAAGGATGCACAGGAGAAAATTGGTTATTGTTATGAGTGCCAATTTATCATTTTTTCTTTATTTTCTGCAAGACAGAGGGCGGACGAATGGTCCTTGACACTATTTGAATCAGTCATTATAGCAGGAAGTTCAAAGTCTCTTGCCCACTTTTGTTAAACTTTGCATCAACTTCTAAGCCCCTAGAATTGACATCACTTGTCATCTAACATACATTGCTCCATAAGTTCAAAATGAACTATGACAATATTGAGACAACAAATTACAGAGCTCCTGCTGGCTGCCCTCTGAGGACTAACAGAAATGTGACACATGGTTAGTCACCGAGACTCCTGCCATCCTTGTCGGCGCGGCCCAGAGCAGGGCTCAGCAAACTTTCTGTGAAAAGCAGATAGTAAATATTTCAGGCTTGCGGGCCACTCAGTCACCCTTGCACCCACTCGACTCTGCTGTTTTGGAGAGAAAGCGGACACCGTCAGTGGTCAAATAAATGGATGAGGCTGCTTTCCTGTGAAAGGTGTGTGCCGATCCCTGGCTTGGAGGGCTGCTTCTCAGACTTAACAGGTACATGAAACATCCGGAGATCTTGCTGGAGTCTAGATTCTGACTCATTAGGTGATTGCAGGCCTGAGATCTGCATCCTTTGCACACTGCCTCACGATAGGGTCCAGGTGCTCTGCAGCTAGAGTCTCCCAATACGTTCTTCCAGGGCACTTGCAATAACATTGAAGCTCAGAGAACAGAGGCTCTTGTTCATGAGAAGTATTGTTGCAGGCCTAGCACTAGGTTTAAATTATTCAAATCTGTCATCTTCAAAGAGTCTTCTGGCACACCACCCCGTGGGGAGAACCCCAACTTCCAGCTCCTGAACAGCACCTTCATGTTTGCACCTCTAAGAGTGATCCTTGAAGAGCTTGCACTCCTCAATGGACAGATGGCTGGGCTGCAGCGTGGTGGCACACAGGGCTCATTAAAGCCACTTATGCCAGCCCCTCTACCTGATGGCGCCCCTGCCCGCCACTGCGTGGAAGAGCTTGATGGCAGAGCAAAGGGCCCTCTGGCCCCCATCTAATTGGCCACAATGCAAGAGCTAATGTAGGTTGAGAGACCAATTAACTGGGCTTGCTTCTACCAAGGCTGCATCTGAACATCAATTATGCTAAACAACACGCTGGATGAAGACATTTCCCTGCCACTCGCATTTGCTGTGGGACACTTGAGAGCTAGCGCAGAGGAGCTGCTCTTGCCGCTGCTGAAGGGCTTCCCTAACTCTCACTGCTGCAGGGGGCTGGCAGAGGGGAGAGCGGCGTCAGAGCTGGGAAAATCACACGGCAGGGAGACACCTGACACTAACTGGCTGCCTCATCTAGGCCTCTGTCCCGTCTAGACTCCGGGAATTGAGGTCCAGGAAGCTAGAGAATTGGTTTTTGTGCGCGATAACTGGTAAGTGCCGGCATGATCTGCCCATTCCTCCAACAGATGGGGAACAAGCACCAGGATAGTCAAAGTTGCTTTGCCTAAAATGTCAATCAATCAATCAAAAAAATCAATCGATCACTGGAAACTGTTGGAATGAAGATCATTGAATTTTCTTCTACACACTTAGCTGATTTTATTATTTCATCCTTTTTTATTTTTGTTGTGGTACTGGGGGTGGAAGCTGGGGCCTCATCCCTGCTAGGCAGGGAGCCAGAACTGAGCTACATCCCCAGTCCGTTTTTTAGTCTTATATATATATATATATTTTTTTTAAGATTTTGAGACAGAGCCTTTCTAAGTCACTAACTCTCCCAGGCTGGGCTCAAAGTTGCAGTCTTCTTGCCTCCGCCTCCCAGAGTGCAGGGACTATAGGCACATGCCACTGTGCTTCACTAGTTTAGCTAAATTTTAATTCCGTTACCTCATTCCACCACCCACCAATTCCCTTTCTTTCTCTTCCCTTCCTTCCCTTCCCTCCCTTCCCTTCCCTACTTTCCCTCCCTTCCCCTTCTCTTCCCTTTTCTTCCTTTCCCTTCCATCCTATCACATCTCATCTCAGGCTTCTCCTTTGGAATATACTTCTTGATTTTCCAGATCAACATTTTGGTCTTTTAGTGGCTCCCCCTCTATTTTAATGGATCCTGACTGTGCAGTGCCTACATACTGAACAAGCCGAGTTACCAAACTGAACACAAAATCTCCACCCGAATAGTTTAGTCCAAGATACTAATTTAGACACTAGTTACTTACTCAATCACTCATTAATAATTCAACAAAGATTTATCAGTTGGCTGCTATATTGCAGGTATTTTGCCAGGTTTGAGGCTCCATCCCTACCCTAAATGCAGACACAATAGCAGTGTGTATATTACACTGGGATGTGGCATATCCCCTCAAAGACTCATGTGTTCATAGGTGGAGCTTTTGGAAGCTGATTGACTCATGGGGATGCTACAGCTGACTTGGGGTTAGAAAGTGGGGTCTGGTTGGAACAGGTGGGTCACAGAAAGAGTACGTATCCCTTCCTGGCAGCATGAAGTGAACAGATTTCCTCTTCCAGACCTTTCCAACCCACAGTTTCTGACTTAGGGTCAGCTGATTGGACTGCATCCTCTAAAAACTGTAAGGCAAAATAAATCTCTCCTTCCTTAAGTAGTGGATGTTGTGTATTTTGTCTCAGTAACTAGGAAATTGACTAAGACACTGTGAGCCCTGCTACAAGGACTGTGATGGTGCAGCTACTAAGGGAGGCACAATACAGACAACAAATGACTGCGGTGCAATCACAAGCATTTGGATCTAGGCTAGACTTAAAGTGGGGAGTTACAATGCCTTCTGCTCCTCCTATTGCTTATTTCAAACTTTTACCACTCTGATCAAACTTTTGCAAACTTCAGGAGAAAACAGAATGTCAAGCTTAAGTTTCCCTAATTTCCAAAAATTGAAAATAGTCACATATTTATTCTCATCCCCCTTTCTGCTCTTACAGGAAGAGCTGTTACTTGTTTTGGGCCATTTCTCCCCACTTGTGCCCTTGACCGAGGGTCTTATCTCCCGTAGGACCTTACTGAGCCTGTGGTTCCTTTTCTACTTCCTAGGTCAGCAACTTTGTTAGGATTAATTCCTTCTTTATACTGCAATATTATGATCAAGTTTGCTGTCCATTATAAAAGTGCACGTCCCTCCCTTTTTCTTACCTCCCATGCATAGTTCTTGGTTCTTGTTCTTTTTTGTCCATCTGCCATGTCTTGCTCTTCTTACACTTGCAACTTGGCCCCTTCTTTTGCTGCACTCCACAGAAACCACGCTGGCTGAAAGCCCTAACCATCTTCTCACAGCCGACCCTAGCCCAGCTCTTCGTTGTACTTCTTTTTTTTTTTAATTTACTCTGACCCACTATTTTACATCGATGGCTACTGAATTCTCTGTCTCTCTTCACTTTATCTTCCAATTCTCCCACTTTACTGACCAATCTTTCTCCTGTCCTTTGCCGACTCTAATTTCTTTGCTTGACGACCTCTGAACACTGTGTTTCCCACATATGTTTCTTCCATGGACTTCTTCTTCCTGAATTCAGTTCCTGGATGATCCTTCTAATCTCTGGGTGTCAGTGTTTCATTTTCAAGATGTCCGGTAGTCAACGCTGCTTCCGTGGCCTCAGCCGCATCTACCTGCCACTCTGGCATCTCAACTTGCTCTAAACTTAAATCAGCTATCTACCACCACAACCTGCTACTCTTTCTGTAAGCCCTGCCTTGGTGAATGACAGGATCATCTGAAACTTGGATTTTATCGTCTACATTTTTCTTTTCTCACCCTGACACCCATTCAATCGATAAGTCCTGTCACCTTGATTTCTCTAACATTCGATTACATCCGTCCTCTTCTCTCGATTTCTACTGCTCCTGCCTTGGTTCGGACCTTATCATCTTTTACTTGGACAAGGGCAATTAGATTACCATCTGATTTCCTTGCCTTTGATATTATCTCTGATCTTACACCTTTTCAGTCTATTATTATCTTGCAGTCAGGGTTGCTTTTCTAAAATACAAATCTGGCTTGAAACCAAAGCACACACAAAACTTTCTGTGGCTGGCCCCTGCCAGAGGTGACTGTCACTTTGTAGAGGAAGGTTTGGCAAAGCCATTTGAGAGGTCGCAATGAGGGGTGAGCAGAGAGGGTGCTGTGGTTTGGATTTTAAACGTCCTCCCGAAGCACAATTTACTAGAGGATTGGCCTCTAGCTTGGTACGGTTGAGAGGTACAGAAACTTTCAGAGTGGGGCCCAGTGGGAGATTTCAGGTTACGGGGAGAACACCCTGACAGGGCACTGCACGTGCTGAATCTCTGCCTGTCACTTTCCCTCCCTGGCCAAGAGGCTGAGGCAGGAGTCAGAAACAAGGACATTCTCTTATAAGTCAACACGGTTCAATGATCAGGCGGTTTCTATCTTTACAAAGGATGGACACAGAAGGATGGACAGACTCTTTTCTTGCTCTGCTCTTCCCTTTAGTCTGTCCCTGATCCTTTTTCACATGGACACTACCACAGAGGCACCATTTGAGGAAAGAGCAGTGCTGTGGTCTGGAGAGATGGCAGCCAGTATTCCTTAGGCCGCCTCTGGTCCATTATAGGGGAGTCTTCCGACAAACCCAGCTGGAAGTAGAAGAGTCCCGGATGAACACAGTCCTTGCTGTGGGCTGGCCAGACTCCAGGGCAAGCCCACACAGCACAGACTCAGTGCAGACTGTGAGATTCCCAGCCCTATATACAGAACACGAGGTGGAGCCGACGCTCTTAGTAAGCACATGCGGTTGCTCGTGTGAATGCCGCGTCTCTGTGCAGGGGACCTGGGTCACAGTGACCACTGCTTTTCTCATGCGCCTTCATGCTGATGTTCTGTGATCGGCTTGCCTGGAGTGACCTCCCATGTGGCTCTGCCTCTGTTCCATAGAGCAACATACACAGAACTTTCTCAAAACTGTGACCAAATGGATTACTCCTCTCTGCCCAAGGATGTGTGTCATTGTCAACATCAAAAACTTCCCTGCTTTGCTCTAGCAGCAGCTGCCTTATTGATTGGCACCTTCTGAACGACTCACTCACATAAAGCATTAAACCTGCATGACTTCAAAAAGTAAGGTAAGACAGGCCACGCCGCGCAGGATGGCACACACCTAATATGATTATTTCTTCTCTTCCTGGTGATAATAGAATTATGCAAAAACGGCCTTGACCCAGTAAGAATTTTCTCTTTGGAATCGAATCTTTGCTCTCACCTCACTCACAATACTCCCTCTTCTTCCCCCCTTTTCTTGCTTTCCAGTCCCTCGTTGTATGCTGCAGTCTTCCTTTGTGTACCATCTCATAAGGCCCAGAGTTTCTCACCCATACAGGGCAGCAAAACAATGAAAAATGTGGCCAGATCCTTTGAGTGGGTAATTGATGAAAACTCATCTTTATTCATTACTTCATTCTGAAATGTTTATAGATTATCTCTAGTATGATGTGACTGCAGTTGGTTCAGGGAGCCACATGTGCCTTAATGAGTCAGCTGTCTTAGAATGTCCCCATTTCTCTTTTATCTCAAGTTATCTGGACCCTAGAAGAGCTACACTTTGCCACCGGACACTACTCATAGTGACCAGTATGGCTGATTGGCAGTAACCAAAATAGAGCCCTCAGAGAGAAGACTGAAACCCAGCTTGCTTGCGGCACAGCGCAGTGCCTTTCCCGCTCTGCCAGCCCAGATAGAAAGTTCCTCCACCTCACGAGCTCCTGGTAGGGCACATATTATTAGCAAGCTTTCTGGGATGGAGAAAGGAAGATGTGGAAAGTTTAGGTCACTTTTCTAGATGGATACCCAGAGATTGACAGAACCAAAGTGGGAGCCTGGCCTCTCTGCCATTGAACCATCCTCTTTCTTTATCCTGCATTTTACACTCAACTGCTACTTAGACTTTTACACTCAACTGCTACTTGGCCCCTTATGAAGACACTATTTTTCTTATGGGGTTGGATTTAGTTTTTCAGTTTGGGGGTTATTAAAAGGGAAGAATAAAATGACAATGTTGGGAGGACGGGTTTTGGGAAATGTTGAAATGACTTAAGAATGTAAACTGTATTTACTGTAAAACTTCATAGTCGGAACACATAGATTAAGTAGGGACATAATTTCTGAAAAATATTTTCAAAAAAGCAATTCTTTTTAGACTTCTTAGAGTACTAATTTCTTGGCAGAAGGCTAGACAAATTTCCTGAGTCTCAGCTTAAAATACCATGAATGAAGATGCCCAAACATATCAAAGCTTTGATAAAATAATGAGTTGCTATTATTCTGAACTGTGTTTGCTCATGTTTTCAGTGGTACAAAACTTCAGGACACATGTTCTGAGAAAGAATTTATAAATTTATTTAGAAATCAGTTTATTAAAATTTTGTAAACCTTTCAGAATCTTGCTTTGGCATAGAAGCTTACATTGATTCTTTGTTCAAGTAATATTTGTAAAATACTATTCTAAATATCAAGAACGTAGTCACATATGACACAGATGAGTCTTTTGTGAAATATTCTTTTAAACAATTCACTTAAAACAATACATGTTAGAGTGCCAGGAAAATAATCTAGTTGTAAAATGATGAATTAGAGTGAACAGCATGGTAGCAGTTAATAGAGGGACAGTGAGTAGACAACTCTAGGACGTGTTTTAGTGGCTAAAGTGACAGAAATTGCTGATCCATTGGATATGGGCCTCACTACAAGGGATGATAAGGTCTTTCTCCTTTGGCCTGGAGTAACTGGGTATATGAGGATAGAGTTAACTGAGACGTGGAGAAAGATAAGTTCGGGGCCAAGGTCCAAGTGTAATTACAGTAGTAGTTCTTTTTCAGCCAAAATGAATTTCAGATGCTACCAGACACAGGAACTCAGGGGAGATGTAGAAGCTGGAGATACGAATTTTGGAGTCTTCTGCATCTAAAAGATATTTAAAAGTGTGGACTTGGATGAGGTGACCAAGGAGGGTAAAGACTGAGTAGAGGCAGCATGGCTCCAAGCTCCGGGACATTAGAAAACTAAAGGGTAGATAACAGGATCCTGTTCAGTATGCCTGGAAGGTTATGACTGATGGGAAAGGAAGAAGAGCAAGAAGGTGAGGTACCATGTTGTGAAAGTGAAAAAGGAATTTCAGATGGTAACAATCTTGTCTGTGAAATGCTGCTGAGAAGCTATGTGAAAGGAAAAGAGGTAATTAATCCCTCTCCTGAATAACATGGAGGCCACTGTCACCTTGACAAGAAGTGTTTCTAGCTAGCTCTAGAAAGAAAGACCAACCGGAGAGAGTTGAAAAAACGAGGTAAGAAAATAAATTATCGACAATTACTTTGAAAAATGTATTACAAGAAATCTAAAAATAATCTCAGTCATATGATGTATCAAATGTTTCATGGAGAAAGTAGCAGGAACTTCTAGAAAAACATTTCAAGTATACTCATGTTGTCTGTAATAGAATAGCAAACTTTGCTGTATATGAATGGCAAGAACTTAGATTTCTTAAGACTAGAATTGATATGGGGCCAATATATACTTGTATAGAAATTGTTTGGTTTAATATTAAGACACAATTGGCCCTCCATATTTATGGGTTCTACATTCACAAATTTCACCAACCACAGAGTTACTTTTTCTGTTAATTGCATCTGCTTTGAACATTCACAGCCTTTTTTTCTGTCATGATTTCTTACCAATACAGCATTAACAGCGGTTCCTACAGCATTTATAATATACTAGGTTTTATGAGTAATCTAGAGATGACTTAATGCATATGGGAAGATGTGTGTAGGTTATATCTAAATAACATGACGTTCTATATAAGAAACTTGAGCATCATGGATTGGTATCTACAGGGTTCTGGAACCAACTGCCATTAGTAATAAACTTAATGAAGCAGGTAAAAGTCTATACATTGAATATTATTGAATACTGCCAAAAGAAATTAAAGAAGATGCAAACAAATGGGAAGTTATTCCAAGTTTATTGGTTGGAAGAATTAGTAATGTTTAAATACCCCTACTACCCAAAGTATCTGGAGAGTCAGTGTAACTACTACCAATGTCCCAATGGCATTTTTCAGAAAAATTCTAAAATTCGCATGGAACAATGAAGGATGTCAGATAGTCCAAATAATATTGAGGTAAAAGAACAAAGCTGGAGGTTTTTCAGTTCCTGACTTCAACATAAATTACACGGCTGTGGTATTTTGAAAAAAAAGTATGGAACTGGCATAAAGATAGATAAGCCAATGGCGGAGAATAGAAAGCCTGATAATAAATCTATACATACACAGTCAACTGATCTTTGATCCCGAGGAAATGCATAATCCCTTCAACAGATGGCTTTTGGAAAACAGAATATCCACATGCTAAAGAACAAAGTTTGACCTTTACTATGTACCATGAACAAAAATCAAATTAGATTAAGGACTTAAACATAAGGCCTGAAACTAAAACTCTTAGCAGAAACCATTCGTTCATTTGTAACATTACATTTGGCAATGATTTCTTGAATATGACACCAAAAACACAGGCAACAGAATAAAAATATACAAATGGGATTAAATCAAAATTTTAAAGCTTCTGCATAACAGAGGAAATGACAAAGTGAAAAGACTGAATGGCAGAAAATATTTTCAAACTATACACCTGATAAAGGATTAAATTCAAAGTATACAGGGAACCATTTCAGTGCAATAGCCAAACAAACACATAAATAACCCAGTTTTAAATGGGCAAAGGACTTGGATAGACCCTTCTCCAAAGAAGACATCGAATGATCAAAAGGCATGTGAAACGGTGGGCAACATAACTAGTCATCAGGGATACACAAAACGAGATCACAATCATATGTCATCTCAAATCTCTGAGGGTAGTTTTTGTCAAAACCAAAAACTAATGATAATAACTGTTGGTGAGAATGTAGACAAATTGGAACCCTTTTCAGCTGTTCGTAAGAATGTGAAATGACGCAGCTGCTATGAAAAACAGTGTAGAATTTCCTAAAAAATTTACAAATGAAACAACTACCCTATGATCTAGCAATCTCATTTCTGAGTATTTATCTAAAAGGATGGAAGACAAGATCTCGAAGAGATACTTGCACTGTCTTGTTCAATACATTATTTCAGCATAGTCACTATGAAAAACACTCTAAATGCTCACTGACAGATGAATGGATAAAGAAAGTGTGGGATGTACATAAGTTGGAATATTTTGCAAACTTAAGAAAGAAGGCAATCTTGCCATACGCGACAGTTCTGATGAATCCCGAAGACATTATGCCATGTGAAATAATGTAGTCACAGAAGAGCGAGCACTCCTGATTCCCTCATACAAAGTCCATAACTTCAAACATACAGGAGCGAAGAGTAGAACGGGGTTGTCAAGAGCTGAGGGAGGGCGAAATGGGAAATCGCGATTCAATATGTGTAAAGTTTCAGTTACACGAGATGATGAAATTCTAGAAATCTGAGGTACAACATTGTACTTATAGTTCACAAGATTGCATTATACAGTTAAAAACTTGATTAGAGGGTAGATCTCTTGTTAAGCGTTTGCTTTAGTCAGTGCATGCAAGAGCTTGCAGATTTAATGCAGGACACAGAAATTTACAAGATTAGCTTACAGTATTTGCCCACAGAGTCGAATACAGAAGAGTGCAAGAGATGCGTCTGCTCACTAGAGACCCAGAGAATCCAGCTGAAGGCCTGGAGCGCACAGCAGTGTCCCATATGAGTCCACATCAGGAGGCCAAAAGATCTGTGACAGAAGATCAAGGGGTCTGCGCTGAGAGATCAAAACCAGAAGACCACGCTCAAGGCAAAGGCCAAGACCAGAGCTCCTCTGGAGAGAGCAGCAGCCACCCTTGGAGATGTTGAGGAAAATCAGCTGCAGGGAAGTTCCACCAAGATCAGCTGAAATCCTTCCCTCCCCTTCTCCTTTTATAGCCTCTGACACCCCAGCTGACTCAAATCAGCTGGGCACTCCTACTCACGGTGACAATTAGTCAGTTAACCACCAGAGTGTTCTTACGACAATTAAAAAATATGATGTGGTACAAGTATAAAATGGTAAATTTCTAGTGAATCAAAATAAACATTTTCTTTATAAAATAACTTTAGATATAATGTTTAATTTGACAGGTTTATAAAAGGCTATATTCTGACAGGTTTATAAAAGAAGTTTTGCTTTATCTTAGAATTTAGAAAGCTATAAGACAATATCAACCTCAATTTCAGAACAATGAACCAACATCCTCAATCATTTTTCGACCCCACTGAGTGCTGAGTTTGCAAAGCAACCTGGTGAACTTAATCCCCAAGTCAGAAGAGACTCTCTGAGGAAAGAAAGAACGCACAGATGTTTTTATGTCTGGCAAAACACAGAAGCAGAGAGTGACAAACATAGTAGGGAGGAAAAGGCAGAGTTTTGTGGTACTTAAAGATCAGCGTGGCGATTCAGAGTTCCCAGCACACCAGACAGCAGGGGAGTCCACATGACTCACACATTTTTTACTGTCCTTCTCAGGTACTTTTGCCAAGGATTGGGACAGAATGGGAGACCCGAGAAAGACTCCTCCATGGTGCTTTTTGCCTTAAAAAGTAAAAGCACTCAGGTGCTGAGGAAAGAGTAGGAGAATCATCTGGCCTAGGTGAGCACGGACTGTTTCAAGGTAGGAATAGAAATGAGGGTCATCTAACTCCAGGTAATGCATCAAGAAACACTCTGCCCACAGTTCCAGGAAAAGGTGAACTGAGGCCGAGATATGGAGAGAAGTCAAACCTAGTTGTTACTAATGGAGTCATAGTATCTATCCCTAATCATAGTCCTTGTGGGTTTTTTGTTTTTTTTTGTAGGGGGAGGCTGTGCTGGGGATCGAACTCAGAGTCTTGCACTTGCTAGACAAGTGCTCTACTACAGAGCTAAATCCCCAACTCTACTCCGAGTCTTTCTGAGAACAGCAAGAGGGGAATGTTCTTTCGCGGTGTCACTGTTTCTATGCAAAGGGGCACTGCAGTCGGGAGAGTGACGGCGTCTCTCTGCAGATGGGAGGGAAGGCATTTGTTGCATCTGAAGATGCTTCATCGATAAAGACCAAAGGCTAGTTACAGCCGGGGGAGTGTAGGAAATGCTCTTCTGCCAAAGATTCCCCCACAGATACCCAGCAAAATTTGCCCACGGGAGAGAGGGACAGTGACACTGAGAACATCCCAACTGCGAAGCCAACTACCAGGGACTGAAGCTGGACCAAGAGTGTGAAGAGCCTCCTCCCTTTCTACAAGCCTTGACTTATTAGCAGTTGACAGCAAGCTACTGGGAAGAGGGATGAGAACTCAAGGGGAAATACTGTGCTTGGGACAGATGGATTAGGACCTACAGGAAGCGAAGGGTGGAGTTGTCAGATGGAGGAAGACTCTTCAGCATCCCATGACCAAAGGGTTGGAACAGCTGATACAGGAAGAATTTGAGACCTGTAGGTCTTTGAAAGTTATGTATAGCAACAACAAAACACAAGCACAGCTAAATTACTGATTTATCCTCTTATTATTGGTCTAAAAGAAGATATGCACCAATTTTCAGCACAAATACTATTTCCTTCAGCTTTTACTGTTCTTCCACATACCAGGTCTGGCACTGAATCAAGAACTGTGAAACTCAGAAAAAAGTCCAGATAAAAATTATGAACAAGAGACAACAATCTCAACAACCAGAGACGGTACAGATGTTGGACCTATGAGATGGGGTCTTTAAAATTGCAATGATTTATATAATAAATGCCTAATGTTAAAAAGGGTCAGCAATGTACACAAATTCAACATTTCAACAGAAAAATAAAAGTGAAAAGAGTCAAATAAAATGATAGAGATAAAAGACATAGAATCAGAAATGGAGAATCTCAATGATGGGTTTAACAAAGGTTTGTATACATGAGTGGAAAAAAGAGAAATTTAAAAAGAGTCCAAAGAAATTGTTTGAATTGGCACAATGAGAAAAATAGTTAAATTTAAAAAAATATACAAACCAAACCAGAATAGAGCATCCAAGAGTCGTGGGATAATATCTGATAACTAACGTGTGTGCAATTTGATCCCAGATGGAAAATAGAGGGGGATAAATATTTAAAGTGACAATAGCTGAAAAGTTTTGGAATTTAAAGAAAGACAACAAACAGTAAATGCAAGAATTTCTGCTAACTACGACAAGGTGTAAACACACACACACACACACACACACACACACACACACACACACCTGCTACCACCTAGACACATGAAAAGAAAATTATGAAGGCAGGTAGAGGAGAAAATGCTATATAATGAGGAATGAATACAAAATTACAGAAAACTTCCCATCAGGACCTCCGAAACTCTGAAGACAATGTTATAAATCTTTGGAATACCAAAATGAAATATATAATAACCAGCATTGCTGTTTTTCCATATAGTATTAGGGGTAGTCACCAGTTCAGTGAAGAAAAAAGGTATACAAATTGGAGAGGAAGAAGTGAAACTGTATTTAGATACGATATAAATATCTATGTAAAAGTTACAACATATCTGAAAATGGTTGGCATGACTAATAAATGAGTTTGGAAGGTCACAGGCTAATACACAAAAATCAGCAGTAGTGTGTTCTAGCAAGAAACATTGAGTACTGAAAAATTTAGAAGTACCAATTACCATTGTATCAAAAATGTTGAAATACAAAAGGATTAATACGAGTGTGATTTGTATACTACAAACTACAAGGCGTTATAAATGGAAATTAGATAAGAGATACCCCACAGTTATGAAACTGGAGAAGACTTAATATACGTGAGATCAAAGTCCTGGAAGTCGGGCAGAGAAGAAAAATTTGGAGAAATAATGGACAAAAATGTTCTAAATGGGAAGAAAACTCTAAACCTGTATCCAAGCAGCTCAATGAATCATCAGTTATAAGAATCATGAAGAAAACTAAAGAAAACGATGTCATAATAAAATTACTCAAAACCAGGCACAAATAGGTGTTGTGGGTATGCAAAGGGGGAAATGTATTGAGGACTGTCCATTGACTCCACATCCCTGCAATTACACTTTCATATTCCTGTATATCTTCTTTTGATGAATTGCACATGTATGCCGTATTACTAGAAATTTACAGAATTCTTTAAAATGCTGATCAAAACAAAACAGAGCAACAACTGGAATGTTTATTGACACAAAAATGGTTCTGTTGTGTTATATTCACCCAGTGGAATAGTATACTGTGATTGTTGTGAATGAAACACAAGCACCGTAAGGTGGTGAATTGGTCTCAGAAACAATGCTGAGAAAAAAATCCTCAAAGAACATAGTAAAATTTAAAGCACACAAAAGTTAAAACAATCATTTCAGGGTACATACCTATCTGTGATAAAACATGTTTTTTCATGGTTATGCAGAAATAGATGCTGATTATTAAGCGTTCAATTCTTCAGTTTGTTGGTAGGTTCAAAGACATTTATTATTACATTTCATAATATGTTGTTTCTATCATTTCTCATGTATTAAACTTTTAAAAATAAATATTTAAGTATAAGAGAAGATTAAAGTCATATATATACACACATATATATGTCTCAATAAGTAGATCTAAAGTATTTTGAGTAAAAAGTAACATAATTCTATTTTTGCATATTAAAACATTTACAGCTATACATAATACACGAACATATAAATGCATGTAAAAGTATAACAAACCAAAATAGAAGGGCATGCACTAAGTTCATGGTAACGTTTACCTCTAGACAGCACTAGTAAGAGGATAGATAGAAAAGGATTCATGTTCAGCATCCAATAAAATCTAAAATTTTTAAATTAAAAAATTTTTTATTTGAAAGATCTTGAAGTACAATGAAACCTCACTAACGAATGATGGTACTATGCATGTTTTCTGTAGTATTTCTAAAATTTTCATCCTTCAAAAATAAAAATGATTAATAAAGATTCTGAAAATAGAAGTCCAGAAATACAGTTCCAGCACTCACAATCTTTTTCTATTTTTATATCATTCTATCTCTCATGAATATTCCTTTAAATTTATTATTTTTTAACAATTTCTAAGTTACTTCACATATGTAAGACTTATGTCACTCTTTTGGATCCATATATGCAGGCTTATTTTTAAAATAGACTTTAATTCTTGACATGAACAGGCCATTTACGAGAGTGATTGTACCCCAGGGAAAGGAAACATCCAGATTTATCAAAGATTTCCAGGCCTTGCTTCTGTGTTGGCTCCAATCCTGGTGGGCTTCCAACGCCACCGTATCCAGTTGTGAAAATGAGACTCAGGGTGACAAGGCAATGGAAAGATTCTTGGCTGACGTCTAGGTCTCTCACTGAACCATTTCACAAGTTGACTCAACCTTTGATTTTACCCTCCACGGTTTCTGCACATGTAGTCAGAATGGACATACTTGGAAATTGGCAGAATCCCCAGATTGGCACTCTAGACCCGCGGGGGTGTGACATTATGGTAAAAAATGTTAAGTGGAAGTTGCCGGAATTTTTATCCTCAGTAAGATAGTAAACCAGGAAGAACCATTCCTAAATGATCCTATGCCTGTATTAATGCCACAATAAAAGACGAACAAAGTAGGGATGTTGGCACCTGTTTTAATCCTATTTAACCGAAAAGGGGACTTTCTAGAGAATTTTACCAGCACATCAGTGGGTAGCATTCCACAGACTTGCACTTCACCCAAGTAGTGATTTCTACCAACACTGAAGAAGGTGGTTTCTACCCAGAAGTCTCAGCTCTTCGAGCCTCTGCAAACTTCTCTGACATCCAAGGAGCTGAAGCTACACCCAGCCGTGTCTACATCTCAGCCTGGGGGGCCTGTGTACTTTCTCTCTCCTCTAGAGGTAACGGCTGCTTTATGGTTTATGCTTTTCTTCCCTGTTATTTCCATTTATTTCATTTAGCATATGTTTAAGCTAGCTCTTATAAGCATCCTACCACTTGGGTTTCATTACAGTATTCAATCTAAAAATTTTTATTTTTTAAGATTATTTTAAAATCAACTACCTTGCCAGTTGTTTGCTATTGATTTTATCCTTTTTGCTTTCTTTTTGATCGATTTCTTTCCATTTTGCTTTTTTATAGTTTGTTAGTCTTTCTTTTTATAATTATCTTAATGTTTACCCAGAAGATTATAATGTGCATCCTTCATTTAGTTGAGTTACTGTAAATTAGCATTTTCTCTCATGTTTCCGATCACTTCTTCAAGGTAAAAGGCAGCACAGAAAATTATGCTCAACTGTTACCCAGTTCTATTTTTTCTCCAAAACCTGTTTCCTTCAATACCTGGCCACCTCGATAGCCCTCAAATCCAATTTTGTTTCTCCTGTCCTCATAAGGCTGCTGAAAACTCTGAGCCTTAAAATTCAAGTTGATCTCTTGTCCACAACCACTTACTAATTGGCTAGAGCCTAAGGGAAAAAGGGCAGAGAACAGTGAGTTGACTTCAATGTTTTTCTTTCCTCTTGAATTTTAGCCTTTCAAGTTCTGACTGTGTTGCTCTGTGATTACTCCAATTTCAAACAGTTTTTGGCCTGTTCAATTTTTTTTTTCTTACAGTGACAGTCCGTCTGCTTTCATAGCTATAAACCAAAATGTGAAAGTATAATTTTCAAGTGAAGTCAGAATTCCTAGTTTCTCTTTAAAAATAAAATAAGTCTGGCAAAATTGGGTCCACATTCTTGCATGACAATAATGCCTGAGGGCACAATAATGCCTCTGTCCTTTTAATTTAAGTTATATCTCCTGCAGTTCTCCTTATTTATCTGAATGGCTAAGTGCTTGTTGTGTGGATCTTGACTGTCCCCCGAAGGCCCTTGCGGCGAAGGCTCTGTCCCCAGCCTGCAGTGTTAGGGGAGGTGAGGGAACCTCTAGAGGGTGTGGCCTAGCGGGAGGAAGCTAGGTCTGTGGGGTGTGCCCTGTAAGGGTGCATTGGAGTCCCAGTCCTTCCTCTTTCCTCTTCACTTCCAGGCTGCTATGAGTTAAGCAGCTTCCTTTGCCATTTTTTTTTTCCCACCATGATGTGCTGCCTCATCCCAGACCCAGAAGCAAGAGGGCCAATGAACCACGGACTGAAACCCTCAAGGCAGTGAGCCAAAATAAAGCTTTCCTTTCCAAGGTGATTATTAGGTGTGTTTTGGTGAAATAATGCAAAACTGACTAATACACAAAATGATACTTGAGAGTTAAAAACAGAAGAGGGTCTAGAGTTAAACTTTGAGTCTCGCTAATATCTAATTGTGCTGTAGAAGAGGAGAGTGGAAAGCAATGTGAGAATACACAGAGCGGTAAAGGGCAACTCAGACTGCTGCTTTGTGGAAGCCAGTGTTGGAACATGCAGGGGATCTGCTGTGCTGGATCAAGTCAGGCTCGTCCTAAATGCACTATATAAATATAGCTGATGATCTCAGAAAGAAAAATATTATTAATAGAAGAATGTGAGTTCACAGCCAGTGTTAAGTGGTTTCAGAAGACAATCAGAGGTATGGAAATAAATAAAGTGAATATAAAGTAGTAGCTTAAAAAGTTTCACTGTGAGAGGAAAGCAAGAGAAAGGATGCCAGCAAGGGAAAACATGTGGGGTTGAGCACTAAATACAAAAGAGTGACCCCTCTTTACTTCCTTCCCAATGCATTATCTGGTCTCATCCCACTTTCTTGCAAGATGAAACGCTGCCAAGACATTTTCTTGAAGGTGAGGCAGATGAAGGAGCTGGTCAAAATTTCCAGCTCAGCCAGGAAGAAACGAGTCTTTGCCGGGTTATGGGAAGGCCAATTTAGGTTGCTAGAGGAAAGAGTGAATTCAGGCAGAGAGAAGACTGGCTCCATCCATTCATCAGATCTGAGGAGTCACCGTCTTGTAGGATGTCACCTCCTCTCCTGCCTGTAGAAGAGGCACCGGTCAGAAGACAGCAGTCCAAAAGCTGCTTGATTTTTTTCTTGTCAAATACAAAGGGCTGGAACATTCTCACAGCCACCCCAGCCTCAGGGACCTGTTAATTGGCTTTCCAGTAAAATTACAGAAGCATCCTGCCTGATCTTGACTGCAAATGGATGAGATGATCAGTTTTACCTTGCGACATCCCCAGCGTACTTGGGATGGGTTTGGTCCCAACTCAGTGTCAGCTGCTCACATCCGGGTCCTTTCTTTTCAGCACACAGTGGCTGGGCTCATCCTGTAATCTTTGCATCCTAATTAGCATTAGGGCCTTTTCTGCCCAGCGGCCTCCCTTCCCCCTTGGACTCAATTCCATCTCACTTTCCCGCACTCCCCATGCATGTGAATCGGGAAACAGGAGGAAGATAACATTTGAGGCTCAGCTCTTGATTTCTCTAGCCTGGAAGAAACCACTTTTAAATTTTGAGCTGTAGGTGATTGTTCCTGCAGGAGAATAGGCACCTACCTCAATGAATGGCACCCTCCCTTAACTCCTCCACAGTCTGATGCAACTCAGTGTAGGGATTTTACAACTAATTAGAGGTGTTTGGAATGCCCTGTGGTCTTAAATACAAGTTCACATGCCAAATAGCAAAATGTTGGGGGAGGTAGTTTTCATTAAAACCAAACCTCCAGATTTTTATTTTTTCAGAAACCACTATACATATTTGTGTGTGCGTGTGTGTACATTTTTATATATATATGCATATCTATGTGTATGTATACACACATATGCTACATGCGTGCATGTGTAATATATGATGTGCATATGCTGTAACAACACACGTCTGTAACATAAAATGCATATGCCACACACCATACATATACATATACATATACATATACATATACATATACATGGGCATATATGTTCCTTGAAGCCCTGCTTGCCAAGCTTCGGTGTATGAATTACTAAGGGAACTTTTGAAAATGCAGATATTGATTCACTATGTCTGCATAATATGGGCGTTGCTGGCTGGAGGATCACATTTATAACAGTAGATCTTAAAGATTTTCACATATTGTCTGCACCTTCTTCATCTTAACCTGCTTGTCCTACTTCTCAATTCTGTTCGAATAGTGATCCATCATTTCTTTCGGCTACTTGAACAAAACAATTTATTTGATGAAGGACAGTTTTACTATGTCTCAACGTAACAAATGGTTCGATATTAAGTAAAGCAGACTCTTGATTTGTGCTCTGGTTTGCAATTCCAGCCAAGTAATTGGGAAATACAGACGCCGATGCGAGATCTCTTTAGATCTATGTCACTTTCCTATTCTTTCTCTATTTTACTCAGTTGAGCAATCAGTTCGTTAATTTTTAGCCTTTGATCTATTTTCATTAATGTATATAAGGTTATAAATTTACTTTTGTCCTGATTATATATACAATTTTTAAAAAATTGTGGTCAAAAATACATTACAAAACTGAAACCCTAAACCCACTGAGCAGCTAACTCCCCTTCCTCCCGCGCCCCATCCCTGCAGCCAGTATTTTGCTGTCTGTTTCTAGGACTCTGACTGTTGTAGGCACCTCATACAGGTGAAATCATGCAGCATGGTGTGTACCGTGTTACTCAGTCTAATGTCCTCAAAGGTCTGTCCAAGTTGTAGCGTGTGACAAGATTTCTTTCTTCAATAAGGCTCAATACGATCTCAGTATATGTATAGATCACATTTTTCTTATCCATTTATTTGTTGATGGACATTTAAGTTGCCTCCAACTCCTGGGTATTGTGAAGAATGTTGCAGTGAACATGGCAGAGCTAATATCCCTTGAGATTTTGTTTTCAATTTTTTTTTTTGATAACTGGAAGTGGGATTACTATAACATGCCAATCCCATTTTTAATTTTTTGAAGACTCTCCCATGACTAATAGAGGCTGGTCTTGGTGATGACTGCAGGGAAATTAAAGTGTATATGTGCTGGGAAAATAAGTACTTGCTTGATTAGTGATTATATATCTATATACAGTATTTCTATTCTTATCACCATCCATTAGCTCAATTAATTGTGTAATTCATATTACTCTATGTATAGACTGCTTTTTTCTGTTGAATTGTCTCTGAGAAAAATGTTAAAATACTTCTCTAGTATTGCGATTTGCACAAATTCTCTTTGTAATTTGTCAGTTTTTGTGTTATGGGTTGTAGCTTCAGAATTGTTATATTGTTTGCTAACTATTGGAATTAAGATGACAAAATGAAATTATATTCCTTACTAATGATTTTTGTTTTAAAATAGATTTTATCTGATACTGTGTTAATTCTTTTTGATTCATGTTTTTCTAGTAGCTGTATATCTCTTTACTTTTCAGTTTCACATTTTCTGAATCATATTTTCTGCTATAAATAGCATATAATTTTAAAACATGAAAAATATAACCTGAAAATTTCTACACTTGACAAGACTGGCCCATTTGTATCTATTTGATGCCACATCTTCACAGTCATTTAAATTTTGTTTTCTACATGTCATTTAAAAAATATTTTACTAGAAAATAATTCTGGATTCTTGTGGCTTGAGTCAATATTTTTGAATTCCATTTTTATATCACTTTACCGATTAGCTTTTCTCTACTGATTTAGGAGTCATAGTCCTTCCTCTTAATCTTTTACAATTTATTATTCAGATTTTTCCATCTATCATAGCTTCAATTGGCGCTATAGCTAATCATTACCTCTATCCTCTTCCTGAACAATACCACAGTTTGAGAATAATTTTACTTGGTCGTTTCGTTCATACCTTCTATTATTTCTTTATGTTAGTTCTAACTTGGTTTTAACCCTTCCCAAATTATTACTACTGTACTGTTATTATAACCAATATCTATTTACAATGATTTTCTATTCATTTTTCATTGTTTCTTATATCTCCATCTTTTGGTGTCCATCTCTTCCTACTGAAACATCTTGTAGTAATTCTTTGAGTAATGATCTCTAGGTTATATGTTCTCAGTCTTCAAAATTGTTCTTTTGTACTCTCCCCTCTTGAATGGTAACTTTGATCCAACTTTTACATCGCTTGTTGTTTTTCTCTCAGCATTTTGGTATTACTGGTTTATTATCTTTTCTCTATATATATTTTCTCAATAGTAATCCTCTTTTTGGAAACCTGCCTTTTTTGTCTAGGTTTGGATATGGTTGTGTGTGCATATAAATTTATTTTAACTTTCCTGCATAGAATTCTTAAATTTTAGGATTTTGTGTTTTATTAATTCTAAAACTTTTACAGCATTTTTCAACTTCCTTGTTCTGTCTTTATGAAAATCAAATTATTTGCATATTGTATTTTTCATTCTTTCCTCCATATTTTTTAATCTGTTTCATATTTTCTATTTGTCTTTAATCTCTCCCTTCTGCATTTTAGGTACATTTCTGTATTCATCTTCAACTTAGTGCTCAACTCATACATTTAATTTTAATTCAATTAACAATTTCTGAAAGTTTGATTCAACTGTGTCTGTTCATTTTTTCACAGTTCCCTTTTCTTTTCTAATGACTGCTAATCAACTTTTTAACCATTTCCATCATATTAAATATAGCAATTTTATGGTCTTTTTCAGATTGTTCTAATATCCGAAGTCTGGAGTTGTGCTGTCCTTCTTGTTTGATTTGTCTCCTGAATCCCACTTATGAGGATAATTTCTTCCTGTCATTTCTATTTTCTTGTTTCTATTTTTAAGTTTTTTTGTCTATATTTTACAAGTGTTGGATGTTTTTTTTCCTGATGGAGTCCTGTGTGCCCGAGTTGTAGAAATCTTCCCTACGAAGATTATTGATTTCTTCCAACCAGTCGCCCTGTGTTACTGGACTGTAATCAGAGTTCTCACCCAATATTTACTGTTTTACATTCCCGCCACATAAGGTGTAAATTTTGATACTACATCTGCATGTGATTGCATTTGGAGCTTCAATTTCTCATAGTAGGTGTTTTCATACACAGATTTTTAAGCAGAAATAAATTTTCTTTCTCCTTTCTGGGACTGGTGAAATGAGCCGGCTGTCTCTCACAAACGGGGTGGTCCTTCGCATCTGACAGTTAATTATGCTTGGTCCTCATCTCTGTGCTTCCTGTAGCACCACCTAGACCGCCCTACGTACTCATCGCATGTCCCTCATGGATGCCTTCACTGGATATGACCATCTTCTCGCTTCTTTCTGGGAGTTCTTTTTTTTTTTTTTTCAAAATGCTATATGTTTAAAATAGTTGCTACCAATAATTTTTTAGTGGTTTTTTTGGGGGGCAGGGATAAAACCCACTTGAATTGAATTAGTCATCTGCTGAAATCACACATGCCAGTGCAATCTTGGGAATATAAATCATACAATTCACCCCATTATTTAATTGTTAAGATGCTCCTCATTTCAGTGAGAATACGGTGTAATCTGCTTCCACAGTCTACGGAGTCTTTCTTGATCAGGTCCTGACTGTCTGCTCACACTCATCTCTTCTGGCTGGTTCACTACTCTCCAATCACACTGACTTTCTTAGCTCCTGCCTCTTCCGGCAGAAGTGTACACATGTCCTACAGAGCAGGCAGCTTTATCTTGGCCACCACTCTGTCCTAAGCATGGAGCCCAGTGTCTGATAGAAAGTAGGGAAGGAACATGTGAGTTGAATAAATAAAGACAGAAGTAACGTTCAAAATCTTCCAGTTCAACATTCTCCTCTTATGAACAGTAAAGTAAGTTGAGAAAGGTTTAAGAACTGGCCCCCAGGATAAGAAAGTTTAATGGAATATCCAGAACAAGTAGTCAGGTCACCTGCCTCTGTCACCTTGTGTTTTTTCTGTCACTATTCTGGTGACAGAAAGTCTGTATCATGGATTGAAAAGAACACGCGTAGAGTATAGGCTCACTTGTGATGAATTGTGTGGAATATATGGATATGTACATTTTTTGAACATTCTATAGAATCAGAAAGTTGTAAATATCAACCCACATAGCTTATCAGCTGTTAAGTTCCATTCATGTTGTTTCTACTATTAATAAATATCAACAACTATCATGAAATAAATATCCATCATATTACCAAAATTCCTGGTGTTGTGACTTGTATTAAAATATTGCCATTTGTAAGTGAAGGGCTTGGATCTAGAGTTATGGAATCACTTGGGAATGAATGTAAGGAGACTATTTTATTTATTAAGACAGGCAATATGAATGATCACATACTGACTATCACTTAATATTTCATTAGCCACATTTCTGGCGCCCATTCCTATAAAACACTGGACAATAAAGTAGCACTCTACTCTGTTGGAAATTAGATGATTTGTGTATTATTTGTGTATTTCATTTGTGTGTTAAAAGACAATGCCTTAAGTCTTTGATGTGTGTATATCTGTAAATCTGAACTTGCAGGAAGCTATATGTTGCTGTGAATATGGAAAAACAAAGAAAGTCTACATAAAAGGAGGAGGATGAAGAAGACTTAGGTAAACTTCAAAAAAATTTTTGAGAAGGATTTCCTAGGTTCAGGGACACTGTTCTTACAATTATTTTCTTTTCCACATAGACTGAGTTTATTTTATTATAATCGAAGCTTAACTAATGAAAACATATATTTTCTGTGAATTGTTTTTTTTGTTTTTATTTTAGTTTATTTGTATGTTTGAAGGTATAATGTATATAATTGCTGGAATCAAACCAGGTTCGAATATTGATTTGATCAGTTACTAGGTAAGTGAAATGACTTGGACATACTTATACTAAAAATATTTTTGTTTACCTGAAATTCAAGTTTAACTCTATGTGTTTGATTTTATTTATCTGTGTGACAATGTTTCTTCCTTTGTGTAACAGAGATAATAATACCAAACTGTTAAAGATGATAACAACATAAGGCACATTTTAAACAATTTATGAGAAAAGTGGTATATAATTTTCTTTCTCTTTCTTTCCTATGCATTTTGTATCTTTACTGCAAGAAGAGTTTGCTTAGCTCATTATAAGACTCACACCAATTTAGAATATTTACTTCTAGATGAACTGAACTTTTGTTCAGATACAACTTATCATGTTAACAGAGTAATATTTAGATATAGTGACTTAACTGAAGATGAAATGTACAGAGCTGTAGATTGGAACATGGAATACAGGAGAGTGTTTAAACCATTCTTGCAATGATGTCTCTATTCTTGAGGGTGAGAATTTAAAAGGTTATCTCTTTCACACTATTTGATTTCACCCAGGCATCCTATCTCAAACTACTCTGATGTTCCTTCTTATTAAACACCTACTATGTGAGAGACCCAAGATGGTGGAACAGGGAGGCTCAACGTATCAGATCCTCCAGGAATAATCACTCACAGGCTGAAAAATAAGGATCGGAGAGGACCGCAAATGAATGGAATTCACGCAGAAAGGAAGAAAATAGGATCAAGAATTACACAAGGATCCGAGCAGAGACGGGAGAGGTGGCAATGGGAGGTGGCACAGCCCGACCGGGCGCAGCCTCAGAGTCTGTGGAAAACGAAGGAACTAGGAAATACATGTGGAGGAGACCCAATCAAATCACAGAGACAGGGGAGAGGCAAGGAATGTGTGGCAGAGCCTGGAGAGCCAGCAGGAATACGTGACACAGCTGGCGGAGACCAGCGGGATGCCAGAGGGGAGCAGCGAACCCGGGAAACTGCGCAGAGCCGTCACGGCTGCCAAGGAAAAGACAGCATAAGGTTCGTTCTCTATGCACAGAGGAATGCAGAATTAGCAACAATCTTATAGAGTGAGAAAAAAATAACTGGAACCAGACCCAGAGCACCCCCAGTGACCCTGAGCTCATGGTGGGTGAGTGAAGGCAGATCAAAAGAAGGAGGGGATCGCCATTTCTGCTTGGGACAGGCCGCCGCCGGGCTGGAACTTCAGCGGAGGAAGGTGGCAGATGGCCAATTGAAATCAGTGGACTGCAGAGAGCTCAGACTTTGTTACTGTGATGGTCAGCGGCCAGTCTGAGCCCCCCAGATAAATGTCTGGTAGCTCACTGTGAGGTCTCGCTGCTACCATTAACAGCCCTCCACACACAGACTACACCGGAGCACCTGACGTAAACCAAAACACACCCAGACTGAAGTTCTGTGATTTAGAAAGAGACACGAGCTCAAAACAGAGTGGTTTTTTCATTTTTGTTTTGGGTTTTTTTTTTTTTTTTTGTGGTGCCGGGGATCGAACTCAGGGCCTTGTGCTTGCAAGGCAAGCGCTTTAACTGCTGAGCTCAATCCCCAGCCCATTGTCCATTAGCTTTTACTTAGATTTTACCTGCTGTATTTCTCGTTCTATACAATATTCCCTGCATTTTCATCATGTTACATACCAATTTTGTATATAGTCTTCTCTGAGACCCCCTTCCCAAAGATACAACTTCAAATCCTTAATATTAGTAGAATCTGTTGTCCCTCTACCAGTTCCTTAATTTCAAACTATAGAACATAGGACTTAGAGGAAAAGGGGAAAAAAATAAATCTCTTTCATATTTTTATTCTTTCACCTTATAACTCTATTTCTCATTCCTTACCAACTTTGGCTTTAACTAGACTTCTACCCACACTGGCTTTGGAAGGTAGATCTGTTAAAACTTAAATACAAGGGTAAAGAAAGGATTTGGGAGACATAAACACAGTGACCCACTGAAATATCTAATTGATGCCGCCAGTGGACCTTTCATTGATTAAGTTTGTATATTTTGTTTTTGTGTTATTTTGTATCTCCTTTTATTGTTACAAAGTTCATTAGGCTGTTTTACTGTTGTAGAATTGTGCTCCCATTGTCTCAAATTCAGTAGTTGACTAGGTTCCCCTCCTTGTCTAGGGAACAGACAAGTGGGAGGAAGAACAACTGCAAAGACTATTACATAGAAATGATGTAAGACGCAAGCTAGAGAAACTGTTTCAAAGTGAAATATCCTAGTAACAAAACCTAGAGACAGAGCCAAGGTCAGTTAAACAACTGAAGCAGCCAATTTAAGGATGGGACACAAAAAGTTGAAAACTATCTACAGAAAAGCAACAAACTGCCAAAAACCTTCATCTAAACACAAACTCTGCTCACCGCCCCCCAAGTCCCTATCCAGGAGCACCCCCCTCAAAAGAGAGAAGACAATCTGGGGGAAAAAAAGGAGGGATATAGAAATATAAACTAACACAGCTACAAACAAGGCAATGGGGAAACAAGGGCCGAGAAAACCTCCAATTACCTCCAACTCCCCTAAGGCAGAACAAGATGAAAGGAAAGTAGAAGAAAACAAATATCACATAGCAGAAATCTACGAAAAGTTCATAGAAGAAATGAAAAAAGTAGAAGAATTTAAAGAGGAAATGAACCAAAAATTTATAGCAATGTCACTCAGTATGCCCACAGTACATTTCAGGGAAGTAGGCAAAAAATTGGATGAGCTAACCAAGACAGTTTAAAGCTTGAATGACAGATTCAGCAAAGACATGGAAACCTCAAAAAGAGGTCAAATAGAGATTCCAGAGATTAGGAGCAAAACAGAATTTATACATACTCATAATGATCAGTATGAAGATAGGGTTTCTGACATTGAGGACAAAATAGTAGACTATGATAAGGAGCTCAAAGGAGCCAAAAAGAAATTAAAAGAACAAGAAAAAACCATGCAGGAGATCCTAGGTGAAAACAAAAAAAAGAATAATCTAAGGCTAATAGGAGCCAAAGAAAAGCTGGAAGACTACACTGAAGGATCCACAAATATGTTTACAGAAATTATCAAAGTAAACTTCCCAAATATAAAAGAAGACCTTAAAATGCAAGTAAGTGATGCTTACAGGACACCAAATAACTACAATGAAAAGAGACGTTCACCAAGGCATATTCTTATCAAATTCACAGATTGCCAGCAAAAAAATAGAATTTTAAAGGCAGTCAGAGAAAAAAAAATCACATATAAAGGTAAACCAATTAGAATCACAGCAGATCTCTCAGCACAAACCCTGAAGGCCAGAAGAGCTTGGAGTGAAGTATTTCAAGCCCTACAAGCAAATAACTTCCAGTCCAGGCTAATGTATCCTGCAAAATCATCCTTTAAAATTGATGGAAAAATTAGATATTTCCATAAAAAAGACCAGCTTAGAAGATATATGAGAGCTAAACCAGCTCTAGAGAAAATACTCAAGAATATCCTAGACAGAAATGTAGGAGTAGACACACCTGAAAATGTTGAGGAAATCAGTGAGGTCAGGGGATAAACAACAACAAAATACATCAGAAAAAGTAAAACAAGAAACTAACAGACAAAGAAGATAATGGTGGTAAATAACCAACTCATCTCAGTAATATCTATTAATGTTAACAGCCTCAACTCTCCAATCAAAGGGGACAGAGCAGCAGTATGGATCAAAAAACAGAACCCCACAATCTGTTGCTTTCTAGAAACATATCTAATCCAAAAAGATATTCTTGGACTTAAAATTAAAGGATGGAAAACAATATTTCATACACCAGGACCTAGAAAACAAGCAGGGGTAGCATTCTAATATCAGACATGGTAAACTTCAAGTTAAAATGGATTAGAAGAGACAAAGAAGGTCACTACATACTAGTTAAAGGAACAATAGAACAGGAAGAGATAACTTTGATGAACATTTATTCACCAAATACTGGAGCACTTACTGTCATAAAACAAAATCTGCTAAAATTGAAAGATCAAATAAATATTAACACAATTATTGCAGGGGACTTAACACCCCACTGTCACAAAGAGACAGATCGACTAAACAAAAAGTCAACAGAGGAACTTCAGAATTAGTCTGTACCCTTGAACTTATGGACATAACAGATATATACAGAGTATTCCACCCCTCCACAACAGAGCATATATTCTTTTCAGTAGCACATGGTACTTTCTCCAAAATAGATCATGTATTAGTTCAAAAGGCTGGTCAAAGTAAATATAAAAGAACTGAAATTATCCCATGCATATTATCTGACCACAGAGCAATGAAAATAGAAATCAATTAAAGAAGAAAAGTCAGAAAAGGGAAAAGCTCATGGAAACTAAACAACATAGTCCTAAACAACCAATGGGTCACAGAAGAAATTAAGGAAGAAATTCGAAAATTTCTGGAAGATAATGATAATGACCACAAACCCCAAAGAAACCTTTAGAACATGTGGAACGCAGTTCTAAGAGGAAAATTTATTTCAATTAACACACACATCATGAAGACAGAACAAGCCCAAATAAACAGCCTTATGAACAGTCTTGAGATCCTAGAGAAACAACAACAAACCAGCCCCAAACCAAAGGGAAATCATAAAGATGTGAGCAGAAATTAATGAAACTGAAAGAAAACCCCCCCAAAACAACTAAAGAACAGATAAATCAAATGAAGAGTTGGTTCTTTGAAAGAATAAATAAAATAGACAAGCCACTAGCAAGACTTACTAAGAGAAAGAGAGAAGAGACCCATATAAATGGAATTAGAAATGACGAAGGTGAAATCACAACAGGTATTGTCAAAATCCAGGAGATAGTAACTATTTTGAAAAATTATATTCTAACAAACTAGTAAATACAGAAGACACGGACAGATTGCTAGACACAAATGAAATACCAAAACTGATTCAAGAAGACGTTAATATACTCAACAACCCAAACAAAGCAAAGAAATTAATTTAGTAATAAAGAATTTAACAACTAATAAAAGCTCAGGACATGATAGATTCACAGCTGGAGTCTATAAAACTTTTAGGTAAATTATATCACCAGTACTCTTCAAGTTGCTGAAGGAAATTGAAAGGGATAGAGTGCTTCTAAACTCATTCATGGAAGCCAGTATCACCCTGATCCCCAAACCAGACAAAGATCCAACTAAAAAAGAGAACTATAGACCAATCTCCTTAATGAACATAGATGCAAAAATCCTCAACAAGATATTAGCAAAGAGAATGCAACATATTATCAAAAAGCTGATACATCACGATCAAGTAGGTTTCATCCCAAAGATGCAAAGATGGTTCAACATACAAAAGACTGTAAATGTAATACACCACGTAAATAGGAGCAAGGTCAAAAACCACAGGATCATATCAATAGATGCAGAAAAGGCCTTCGACAAAATCCAACACACATTTCTGATAAAAACTCTGAAGAAAATAGGCATAGAGGGACCATACCTGAATATGATAAAGGTTATCTATGACAAACCAACAGCCAGCATCACACTAAATGGGGAACCTGAAAGCATTCCCTCTAAAATCAGGAGCCAGACAAGGATGCCCACTATCACCTCTGTTATTTAACATAGTGCTTGAATTATTAGCCAGAGAAATTAGGCAAGAAGAAGAAATAAAAGGAATACATAAAGGAAAGGAAGAACTCAAATTATCACGATTTGCAGATGACATGATACTCCACATGGGAGACCCAAAGAACTCCACCAAAAAGCCCCTAGAATTAATAACCAAATTCAGCAAAGTAGCAGGATATAAGATCAACATGCAAAAATCATTAGCATTTGTATACACCAACAATGAACAGGATGAGAAGGACATTATGAAAACAATACCATTCACAGTTGCTTCAAGAAAAATGAAATACTTAGGAATTAACCTAACTAAAGAAGTGAAAGACCTCTACAAAGAAAACCATAGCACTCTGAAAAAAGAGATTGAAGAGGATACCAGAAAATGGAACGATGTCCCTTGCTCCTGGTTAGGTAGAATCAATATCGTTAAAATGGCCGTACTTCCAAAACTGTTATACAGATTTGATGCAGTTCCAATCAAAATACCAACAGCACACTTCACAGATCTAGAGAAAACAATCCTAAAATTTATATGGAAACAGAAGAAGCCTTGAATAGCAAAAGCAATACTGACCAATAAGACCAAAGCAGATGGCATAGCAACCCCAGACTTCAAGCTATACTACAAAGCAATAGTAATAAAAATGTCTGGTACTGGAACAAAGATAGACATGCAGACCAATGGAACAGATTCAAGGACACAGAAACTTCTCCAGACATATTCAAATATGTGATCTTTGACAAAGGATCCAAAACCATACATTGGAGGAAAGACAGCCTATTTAACAAATGGTTTTGGGAAAACTGGTTGTCAGTTTGTAGAAGAATGAAACTACACCCATATCTCTCACCATATACTAAATTAAAATCAAAGTGGATCAAAGATCTAAACATTAAGACAGAAACATTAAACCTTGTGGAACATAAAACAGGTAAAACACTTGAAGACATAGCAGTAGGAAAGGACTTCCTAAACAGAACCTCAATAGCACAGGAAATAACAACAAGAATCAACAAATGGGACTACATTAGACTAAATAATTTCTGTAGAGCAAAAGAGTCAATTAGTAGGGTGAAGAGAAAACCCACAGAATGGGAAAAAGTCTTCGCTAGCTACTCCTCAGACAGAAGACTAGTATCTAGAATACACAAAGAACTCAAAAAAATTAAACTACCTAAAATCAATGATCCAGTCAAGAAATGGGCCAGAGAAATGAACAGATACTTCACAGTTGAAGAAATATAAATGGCCAACAAATATATGAAAAAAAATGTTCAACATCCATGGCTATTAGAGAAATGCAAATTAAAACAACTCTAAGATTCCACCTCACCCCAGAAAGAATGGCAATCATTAGGAAGTCAAACAATAACAAATGCTGGTGTGCCTGTGGTGAAAAGGAACCCTCCTACACTGTTGGTGGGAATGCAAATGAGTACAACCATTATGGAAATCAGTATGGAGGTTTCTCAAAAGCCTGAAAGTAGAAATCCCATACGACCCAGCCATTCCCCTACTAGGTATCTTCCCCAAAGAGCTAAAGACATCATACTACAGAGATACTTGCACAACAATGTTTATAGCAGCACAATTTGCAATAGCTAAATTCTGGAAGCAACCTATATACTCATCAATAGATAGCTGGATAAACAAAATGTGGTATCTATACATAATGAAATACTATTCAGCTATAAAGAATGACAAACTAGAGTCATTTATAGGAAAATGGATGGACGTGGAAAATAAAATGTTGAGTGAAATAAATCACACTCACAAGCTTGAATACTGTATGGTATCCCTCATTTGAGTCAGGCAAAATAGAAACAAAAGAAAAGGGTAAACAATGAATACAAAAAGGCAAAGTGTTAGATACAAGCTAATAGGCAAAGGGTTCAAGGGAATAAGAAGAGGGCAAAGGTGGAGAGGAATGGGAATCCAGAGGACTAATAATATCTTAAAAATAAGAACCGGATAACCCAAATTTAAAAGTGACGCATACACTAGGTACTACAGTAACTTTATGTAGTTGTGACTTAATGCTGCGTTTATGTAGTTGTTTGCATTGCTCACTGTCATAAGGAAAAGGCACTATGTATTGTGGTCTGTAGGGCCGTGTAATAGCCTGCAAGTTTGTGTGATTTTGGATAAATTTTAATAAAAATCTATAAAAACTAAAATGCCTAGTATGTGTCAGGCATATACCTAGGTCCTAATTATAAACAAACTGGTTTCCAATTCCAACAGCATCTCTCCAACTGGAGGACTTCTTTAATGCAGCTCATATCCATTTTCTGCTCCAGGAAATCAGAGCAATGCACTTTTCTTTAATGGCATTTATCATACATTTATCACACCAGATCCAGTGGGACAAGTTTAGAGTTATGTCTCTACCAAAAAACAGTAAGAGCTTGCCGATCAACCACTAAGCAATGGGCACAAAAATGACATGCTTCCATTTCATTTTCCTGGTTCAAAACCTTTGTCTCTAGAGATGCTTTGTAAGTAGTAGGCTGGGAGCTTGTGGAGACTATCGATAGGTCTAGTTTAGCGTGGAGTATGAAGGGCATCCACCCTTACAAGTTCCTTCATGTTTTCCTTTCCATTATTTTTAGCTTTTTCATCTGGGAGTTTCCAGAGTGGTAATTTAGTACTCTGACTCAGCACTGCTTCCTGAAATTGAGAGACTCAGACTGGTCTTGGCTTCAGAGATGGACAGGGAGAACTGTGGCTGTGATACGATCTGTTTCACGGGGTCCCTTGTGGGAGCAGAGTTCGCATCCTGATGCATCTCTGGCGTCAGTGGTACTACATTCATAATTTCATACCGAATTCCGGATGCAGCGATATCATCCTTTCTGCAACAGGCAGTGTTGTAAGGGATAGCGCAAAATACAAGATCCGACGGCAGCAACTTAAACTCGTTGGCTGGCCGGGTGATCACAAACCTGTAAGAAAAGCCAGAGGTGCAGATGGGACACTATGGCTCTGGACAACGGCCAACGCACAGACACACTTTGCTGGGCTGACAAAAGAAATGCTTCTGTTTGCACAGGAAATAGCAACAAGAATCAACAAATGGCCTCGTTGGTTTATGATTAACACTGATGATCTCTGCAGTAGGAGGAGTCCAGAGCAGGAGTCGGGGAGTTGGCTTTCATCCCGGCCTCTGACACCAGTCGTCTCTATCTTTGGGCACGACCGTACACTTCTCGTGGTTTTAATGGGTTCAGGGGAAGACTGCGGTTTGGAGGGGTTGATCTCTTATGGCCTTTCTGACTCCTGGCTTATCTGCTTTTAATATTCATTACACTAATGATTGCAGTTGGCGGAGTACCGAACACTTTACCAAGCATTATCTGCCCAGAAAATGACATGCATTCCTGACATTTGCAGCCTGGCTCAGGCCTACCCTAACCTGATGTTTCTGCCGACTCTCACAGAGTGTTGCCTGGCCAATGAAGGAGAGCACTTTGAAACAAAATCAAAGTCCTATTTGAAACTCTGGTAAGCAGATACTCAATGTCAACGAATCTTAAAGAACAGTCAAAGCTTGGACCTGCATGGAAAGACTTTGCAGGGAAGCAAAGTACCTGGACATGATGTCAGGGACACAGCAAATAGCGAATGTGAGTTCAGCTAATCGATTACCAGTGTTCCTGTCTGAACACGGAGTCATGCAAAGTCAAGGTTTTGCAAGATTTGCATCCTGTGCTTTAATAGCCACTCCTCCTCTAAACGCACGACTGGCCGTCCTTCACTTAGTAATCTGCCCATTTTTATCCTTCCACCGAGTTGTTCTCTCTGAACAAGAGCCACCATAATCACACATTCCTTTTTAAATGGAAGTACCTGCGGCCTTCTTAAGTATAAGATGCATGTTTTCCCAATTACTATGTTCTACAAGTTTTCTAGAGGTGCTGGGGACAGGGGTGGAATTCAAGAACAGATGCACACACATGCATGCACACGCGCACGCACGCACACACGCACACACACACACGAGAGAGAGAGAATGAACGTGTAAGCATCGTTTATGTTTCCCAGGACTGCTTACGAAGCGTCACTCCTCCCTGTCAGTCTTCGTGGTGAATTCTATAAAGCCATATAATCCTCTCTACTGATTTGACAGTGCAGCCTACAGGCCTCCCTGTTTGTCCAGGTCCTTGACACTGGGATACACTTTCTTTCAAATCCTAGTTCCACCATCACCTTACATGCCTGCAATGTCTGTGTGGTTTACAACCTCAACACCAGTATAGACACATTTCTATAACTTCCACTACCCAGTGATCTTCATCTCCAAGCCACCTCCCAGGCACATCCCCAATATTATAATATTATTCCTGACACTTACCCATCTCGAAAATCTTAACCTTCAAAAAAGTGTCCTCCAACCCCTGCTTCCTGTCATTCTTTTTTTCTCACTCCCTTGCTCTGAGTATATGTCATCTCCAGTTTAACCGCACCCAGATTTCTAATCCTTTGTTCTTTCGCTGTTCAGTCTAGCATTGCTTTCCAAATCCACAGTAAGTCCCCTTTCCACTGCTCTTAGCAAGTCATCTAACTTTTACCTGTTCTCATATCTTCCTACACTACTTCTCTCATCTCCTTTTGCAGCAAAGGCTGCACACTGAGAAATCTTAGTGCTAACAAAAAAATCCCGTAAGGGCCCCTCTCCTCTAGAGCTGCATCTGCTTGGTATCTGTCCTTTTCCTCCTTCTCTACTGTGAGCAGAGAAATTGTTTTCCCTTTTTCCTTCTATTCATGATTGCTCCACTTTGAGCAATTTGGCTTCCTGCTCCTTTCTCCTGGAATGGATTTCATCAATCTATTTCCATTATTTAAAATTTCTCCTTCTCTGCTGATTGCCATCCATTCCCATAGTGAGGATCTCAGCTTGGACCTACACAACTGTGTTGACTGCATGCCATATTTCCTCTATCTTCCCCACTGCTGGAAGAAGGGTCCTCCTTTAATAAAACTGAAATCTGAACAAAGTGCTTCCGTGATTCATGAGCACGAAACACAGTGGCTAGAAGGAAGCATTCAGTAAAAATGGAGCCAAGGAGAACACACACAAAGCTTTCTAATGTAGGCAGTGCCTCTGACTCTTACTTAAACCTGGTTCGGTTTTCAATGTGGCAAAACTTCACCCTCCTTACCAGGCCAGTATTACTTGTACCCTAACTGATCAGCGTCCTGCTGTTTACAAACATTTCTTCTTATTCTTACACATCACTATTTCCCCGGTGTCCTTCCGTGCCACTGGAGACTCTGAGCACAGGACTTCAGTCTCACCCTGAATGAAGTAGCTCTGGCTCTTATTCTTGGGTGGGTCACAAACACTTTGCAGACTAAAATACTCCCCTTTTCTGCTCCGGGTTGCGCTCCTCGTCATCTATCATGCGGTACAGGCCGATGCATAGGATTCCAAAAACATCTAACGAGGCACAGAACAGTTGTCCAAAGGTGTTTCTTGGCTGGGGAGAGAGGAGGAAAACATATGTCTGCTGAGTATTTTAATGAAGCAATAATGAGCACTTACTCGAGTTTCATTTTCCATTCATCGAGGAAGTATGAAAGACCCGGAAGTCATTTCCTAGTATGTGTATCCTGGCGGGGTCATGGGGCTAATTAGGGCAGTTTAAGATCGGTTTGGAAACTCTCATCTCAGTGGCTGCTTTCATAGTCACGGTTGTTTCAGGAGCCTCTGGTAGGTGTGGCGTGGCGTATTCTTGTTCTTATCAGTATTGCTAGCTTGGTGACCATTACAAAAAAGCAATGAGCAACTGGAAAATTCAGTTTTGAGCTATACAATAATTGGGATGTCAAATGGGCTTTTAAGTGACCTTTTCCTTCTGATCTGATTCAACTTTAATGCACATCACAGTCACAAAAAAATCTCCTTGACCTTGGCCAACAATGTCGCGAGTTGGAAGGCAGTAGCGGACAGTTCACGTAAGTTAGGAAAGAACAAAAGAGAAGTCTTTTCAGTTCCGTGAGTCCTTAGGGACAGAGAAAAGTGAGGACAGACAGCCACGGCGGGAGGGAAGAGAGGCTGAAGCCCCATCTGTTGCCGTGTGGGCTTATCATCACTTGCACATCAAGTAGGTGAAGAACCCAAGACCACAGAAATGCAGAAGACAGACCGTACTGATGGGCCTTTGGAATGTTGTTTGCACAACTAATGCCCAGAATCGAATGTCCAGAAGCCAGGACCTGTCCTGGGTAGCACATGACAAGACTCACCAGGCACAGCAGCCTGGAAGAGCAGGCTCCTGTGTGGAGGATTCTGCCGAGGTCCTCTGAGCCAACAAAGACATTTCCTTGTCCAGTCTGCTGCTGGTACAATGACCCTTGACAGACTGATGTAGCGTCGACCAAAACTAAACTAAATGGCTTTGCACTGATGAGCAGATTACTCATGTCCAAGCTGTACTCTGATTCCCAGATGCCCCACTGGAATTTGCCAGAATTGTTGTTTTCCCTTGTGTTATAATTTACTGTTCATCAGCTCTGTAGGCATGTGCTACTGATAAGCCCAGTAAGATTCTTAGACCTAATTACAGAGTTCTTCTGCCTGGGGGTGGCTGACCCGATCAGATTTCCTCAGCATTCCAGGCAGAGTGAGATGGTGAGAGCTGGTGGACCCCGAATCAGGCTGCCTCTGGTGGACACCTGCCCTGACACTGGTAGCCGGGTGGTGGCCTAAGGTCAGCCCTTGCTTCTATGGGCCCCAGCTTCTTGATCTCTTAAATGGAATTAATACTAATGACTGCCAGAAAAATTTGGGGATGGGTTAAGCAAAAGCTAACGTACATAGGCACAGAGAAAGTATTAAGAAAGCATCAGCTATTATAATTATTACCAGTACTCTTGTTAAAATACAGTTTTCAGGTGTCTTCATTTCATGCTGTGATAGCAGAATACTTGAGATTGTATAATGTATAAAGAACTAAGATGTATTTCTTACAATTTGAGAGAATGAGAAGCCCAAGGCTGAGGGACTTGCATCGAGCAATGGCTTTCTTGCTGGGTCATTTATGGCATAAGGTGGAAAAGTAAGACAGTCCACTTTGGAAATAAAGGGATGGGGGAAGAATTCACTCATTAGAAACCCACTCTCATCGTAACTAACCCATTCCTCCAATAATACTCCATTTAATCCATTTGCACCCTCATAAAGCGATTACTTCCAAAGACCTTATGCTTTAATACTGTTGCATTAGAGATTAAATTCCTAAAACATGAACCTTGGGGAGAAACATTCAAATCAAAACATAAGTCCACTCATTTTATGGATTTGGGTTATTTAGATGGAAGGTGGATAGAAGAAAAATTGCTTTGTCTCCTGGGAATATTGGAAAAATAAACTGCGAAAATACAGTAGAAGTTGTAAAATAATTGCATTCATTTCTTTGTCATTACCATTGTTATTCTATCTCTACAGTGGGTCATCTGTGAACCCAAAGAGTCTGGGCTGTTTTCAGAAGAAAGCTACTGTGATAAGAATAGACTCACTTCAATGTCTGACAGAATGGTTCGGTTTAAGGCCAGCAGCCCCAGCTTACAGCGCATTCTTCCGGACAGCATCATACAGCAGCTGTCACAGGTTCTGCAGACTCTCTCTTTATCCAGATGCTGCTCCAGCTGGAAGCTTGTTCCTCCTGTCACCAGCATCTGCAGGAGTTCCAGGACCCGGTAATTGTAGAAGGCCTGGAAAGCAGAGACAAGCCGCGTACAGTCAGAAGAGCCGACATGCGTCCGGTCAGAGTGTTCGGACTCAGAGACGCGGTGGGCACCACTGTTCGGGATGGCCGGACAGTGGACAGCACTGCCTCACGTTCTTATTGTAAAAATCAACTACCAGTTGGCAGGTTGAGTAGGGTTGCTGGGTTATGCTGAGTAAGAAGAAAGCAACCAAATCCAGCTCTTGTTCCCTTGGAACACACACCGTGAAAGAAGAAAGTGGGTAACGATTCTGACACGAAGAATTCTCCTCCTCCACGAGTGATATGTTAGGCCAGATATCATAACAGTCAATGATACTTTTTTAAAATATATATATTTTTTAATGAGAATTTCCTGTAGATTTCCCCCTAGAGGACTGTGGATAGTCTTGTTGTCTACACTTGAGTTTTTTGGATGCAAATTAACTCATATTGAATTAACTTTTGATTGTGACCTACTTGAAGATGTTGACATTGATGTAGGTCTTACTAATGCTTGGATTTCCCACAGCTGTTATTGTGTAGTTCAGAAATTATAGGTGCCGAACAAATAAATAAGTGGGATTTTGGACTCCTTCACATTGAGATTAAACTAGAGGGTAACACGTGGGGCCAACTTATTCTGAAACAAACTCGGATGTGAATAATCCTAACCATCTTCATGGATTCTCTTTCTCCAGAGTTCCTACCACAATCAGTGTGAACTAGGCATTAACACACACGTAAATGTCGTTGCAATATATTATCTGGTGGTTTTTCCCAAATCTATTTTATATATAACTTAAAATTTTCCATCCTTTGCTTGTCTGAATTGCACTTTTACTTTAGTAAAAATGAGAATATGTGTGTTTATATACTACCTATCAGAAAATCAATAATTTTGTTTTTATAATAAATAACCATTAGTTTTCTAGAATTTTTATCATTCATTTTCTCTACTCCCAAATTTAAAGACCTATCTTCTGGAGACTGGATTATTATTGTCATTGTTGTTCTCATTATTTGAGATGGAATCTTGCTACGTTTCTCAGGCTGGCCTTGAACTGCTGATCTCATGAGACCCTCCCGCCTCAGCTCCCTGGATGCTGGAATTATAGACATGTGCACCCACCTGGCTGAAGCCTTGATTATTTAAGGGACATTTTACTAGTTTTCCTGACTTAATTTTCTTCTCATATGCAATTCATTGTTCATGATGCTTCCAGAGCGATTCTCCGATTCTCCAGAATTAACAAATCAGATCATGCCATCCACTTCCTCAAACTGTAGTGTACAGCTCAGCTGTGAAATTTAGCTATGGCACTTTCCTATGACCTTCAAAGTTGTCATATCTATACAACCTCCATCTCCAGGCTCGTCTCCGCGAACCGCTGCCCACAGTGCACACTGGTCAGCCTGCAGCTGCCCGAGTGTCACTGTCACTGCTCTGTGCCTTGGCCTTGACCGTCTGGCTCATCTCGCACCAGCCTGCACCTCTCAGGAGCAGAGCGAAGCCTTCCTGTTTGTGATCCTGTGACCACTGGGTCTTACTCTAGTTCATTCCCCTGTATTTTGTAGTTTGTATGAAACACGCCTGTGTTTGAATCTTGGACTGTTACATCCTAGCTAAATGTTTTGGGCAATACATGGTGGTTTTTTTCCTCAGAAAGTTTTATAATCTTTAAAGTTGACATAGAATAGCCACCTTCTGACAATATTTTCAAGATTTAACAAGATTTGCCTCACCTGCTGCTAATTCTGATACCCTTTATCATCAGTTCTCGCGATCATCTGGATCAGTTCTCTGGATCACCTGGAGTTCGGTGAAGGAGTACAGATTTCTGGCATGACAGCAGAGGGCAGAATTTACAGAGCACTCCTGGGGGGTCTGACAGGGGCGGGACTCAGAACAGGCAGGGCAAAGGCTCCGTATGCTCCTGTGCTTTCACGGGATGGACTTCAGCTGCTTAACGTTTATGTCCTCAGTGGTGCTTCGCACAAGGTAGGTGTTTGCCAGCTGCAAGAATATCGACTGCGGTGGGCAGACGATTTTCAACAAATAAAAATTGCAAGTAAAATATGGAGGATAAACTGACCTAAGAAATAATACAACTTATGTGGCTTATGATAAAATTAATATAACTTTTATAATACTTTTCAGATTAAAGGATGACTTCTCCCTAGTCTCCTGGCTGGGAGAGATGCCTGTGTACATTTCTGCTTTCTTTTAATCTCACTACCACCCCAAAGAGCGTTTATGGAATCAGCCCCTGACATCAGTGGGGAATGGAGGATGTAAATTCAGGGGAGCCACAATCCGTTTAAGAACATGTGGCCAAAGTGTAGAGTGAGCAAACATAATACTCTTAGGATAATTCTCCACTGATTAAAGAAAAGGTGTAAATTCTTGGGTTATCCTGGTACTGATGACTTGAGGGAAATGTATTTTACATGTTTAACCGATCAGCTTAGCTTTTGACTACATCATTTCTTCAGTTTTGACATCAAAAGGATTGTGATTCTATATTGAGGAAAATAATGGGATTTATACATCACCCTGATTCTGTGAGCTCATCTCCTTATTCTTATTTGGAGCTTTTTGGTATTGACCTTTTTCAACCTCTATTTCTTTCCTTTTACCTTTGTTTCCTTCCCTTCGCTCTCCTCTTTTCCTTTTTTTTTTTCTTTTCCTCTCCTTTCCTTTCCTTTCTTTCTCCTCATCTTCTCTTTCTTCCTTCCTATTTTTCCTACTCAAAGAAATCTGCATGTTGAAATGTGCTTGAAATTTTTTGGGGCTTCTAAACATAGACAGTGTTTCTAATATAAAAATATCTACTTGAATTTGAGAATCCATGTTAGAAAATGTTGCACCCCAAGTGTTTTATCGTTAGCTATGATGACACATAAAGTATCTTTCCTAGTCTAGAATACTGGCTAATGTTATAGATACTAACATCTTTGTCTCTTGCTGCTTTTTATCCTGAGAATTTCCAAAGGCTGTGAGATGAAGCATCCTGTGAGAGATACCTCCAATTCAGAGTGAGTCTGTGTGGTAGGAAAACTGGAACACGATAGCTGAATGACCTTGCGAATGTCATATAACTTTTGTGGGCCTCAGTTTCCTTATAAGCACAGAAAATGCTCCTTAAATTCATGTTTATTTCTGATATTCTTCTGTTGTAAGGTTATACAGGAGTCTTGCATATGGATCTGACTGCTTTGCTGTATTTTGATTTTTGTAGCATTAAACTGATGGAAGATTAAAAGTGAATCTGAAATATATTTTATAGGCATATTTCTCCAGCTGGGGCAGGAGATTAGCTAGTATCCTGGGGGCTATGTGAAGCTATTCTAATTTCAAACGTATCAGTTGGAGATTTGGAGGGAAAACCCATTAAATTATTTTGGAAAAATATCATACATCTGTTAGGGGATAGAATTTTTAAAATTGCTTGAACATATAGAATAAGAACTCAGTATTTCTAAGTAGTGATAAGTCACAGCATGCTATTGTGGGCTTTCCTGTCTCCTCAGGACTTGCACATTTGTTCTCCTTGGAGTTTATAGGGGCAATTGGGAGGGAAAGGATGGAAAAGCATCGTGTGTTCCCAAGAACACATGGGAAGGAAGAGGGCCCTTGAACATCATGTGGGAAATAATATTTCACCATGATGAAGTCAAGGTGGGTGTTGACATATTGCTGCACAGACTGCAGAAGTATGAGCCCCTTTGTCCTGGGTTCTAAAACACTGCCCTTTCAACAGTGTGGGCATCAGGGGAAACACACTTTTTTTAAAATTTACCAAGAACATGCACTGGTACATTGTAGATATGCATAATGATTACATTCATCATAGTTAATTTGTACCTGTACATAATATATCTTGGTTCCCTCCCTCCCCTCCTTATTTATGGTAGCATTATTTACATTTTTCCATTTTTTCCTCTTTTCCTTAACGTTTCTTCCCCTTTCATTTCTTTCCCCCAGCTCAATCTATAGATCTATTTCCATTTGAGTGTTATCTTTCTTTTTCACAATATGCATTATACCTTTTTGTCCTTATTTATGTTTTCTTATATCAGAGAAACAATTTGATATGTACTCATGTGTATTTGATTTATTTCACTTAAGAATATGCAATCAAGGTACATCCATTAAGCTATAAATGTTTCAAGTTTATCCTTTTTATGGAAGAGTAGTACTCCATTGTATTAAAAAACACATACTTGACAGAATTAGGGAAAACAATCATGAAATTCATCTGGAGCCAGAAGCGACCAAGAACAGCAAAAACAATTCTGGGCAACAGGGGCAAGGCAGGGGGCATCACAATCCCTGACTTGAAATTATACTATAAAGCTACCGTGAAAAAAACATCATGGTGCTGGCAAAAAGACAGACCCAAGGATCAATGGAACAGGTTAGAAGATGCAGAAACAATTCCAAACACACTCAAATACCTCATCTGTGACAAAGGAGCCAGACACCCTCACTGGAAGAAAGAGCCTCTTTAATGAATGATGCTGGAAAAATTTACTTGCCACATGCTGAAAACTAAAACTAGATCTATGTCTCTGACCATGTACTAAACTAAGATCAAAGTGGATCAAAGACCTAAACATTAAAACAGAAACATTAAATCTGCTGGAAGATAGAATAGGAAGAACTCTTGAAGATATAGATGTAGGAAGAAAATTATGAAAAAAACTCAGACTGCACGGGAAAATACAAAGAATCAGCTGTCCTTCAGACAAAGGTCTAACATCTAGAATAGATAAAGAACCCAAAAATGTCAAGCCCCTTCCCAATTTAAAGACCCAACCCAAAAATGGGCATCTAAAATGAATAGACACTTCTCAGATGAAGAAATACGAATGGCAAATAAATATATGAAAAAGTGTGCTAAGATTCCATCTCACTCCAGAAAGAACAGCTGTTATCAAGAAATCAACCAACACCAAATGCTGGCGGGGCTGTGGGGAAAGAGGAACCTTTCTCCACTGTTGGTGGGAGTGTAGACTTGTGCAGCCGCTATGGAAATCAGTGTGACGATTCCTCAAAAAACCACAGCTAGAGGTTCCATTTGACCCAGCTATAGCTCTTCTTGGTATCTTCCCAGAAGAATTAAAAACATCGTACCACCGTGATATATGTACAACTGTGTTTATAGCAACACAGTTTGTAATAGCTAAGTCTTGGAAACAACCCAAATGCCCGGCAACTAATGAATGGTGAAAGGAAAAAGTGTTTTGGGTCTAATTCTAACTGCTGATCAGACTGCAGTGGGAACAGATCTCTTGTTGCTGTAGAATGAGTAGCAGGCTCAGAGTCCAAATCCGAAAGAGTCAAATCTGAGTCAAATTCAAAAGATCCTCTCCGGGGAGGGAAGTAACAGGATACAAGGAACACATAAAGTAGGAGAGTGCTGACTCCTGCCTCCCTCCTCCTGTCCTGGAATTTGGAATTCAGGACACTTTACACATCTCCGGTGGGAGTATGTTCTCACGTCTGGAGAGTGGTTTCTGAAATTCCAACAACAGAAATCTTTCTTTCAATGAAATCTTGCGCAGGTGGCCTCAGATACAACCCAGATGCAAACGGTGCTGCTCCATCGGAGAAGCAGGGCATGGGAGGCCACCTCCTCATCTTCTTTCCACCCATCTCCTCAGCAGCACCCGGGCCCCGTAAGCAAAACCTGCCAATCACCGCCCAGGAAATATCCTTCCAACCCAGAACTCGGTTTCTGGAGTGGCGTTATGGTAGTTCTGTCTCCAGAGTCTCAGGAATTTGGGTCTGAGAACAAGCCTGTTATCTGTCAGCCACGTGGCCTTTGGCAGATCACCTGGGCCTCTACACCTCAGGGTCCTCATCTGTAAAATGGGACTGTTAATAGTGTTCTCCTAATTGGGTTGACAGGAGAATTAACAAGGTAATGGAGGTACCATGCTCGTCAAAGTCTTTGGCACAAGATACATGCTCCAGAGGTGGTCTTACTCTTCCTGTGACAGGTACTGTTATTGTCACTGATACCACTCAGCCACAGAACTCAGAGGTCCATTTAAGGAAGACTCACAGGTAGGATCTGGTGGACAGCTGTGGCCAGAAGTGGGGTTTGTTATGGCTCAAGGTCGCTGGGGGACTCATAGTTGCCATCCTGACTGAAGGGGATGTCTCATCACTGTGACATAATACCTGACACCCGGAGGAGGTTTGTTTCGGCTCATGCTTCCCGTCCATGGTCAGCTGGCCCCAGGAGGACAGCACAGCAGGGTCCCTGCCAGAGGACAAGCTGCTCATGGCGTGGCGGCGAGGAAGCAGAGAGCGTGAAGGGAGAAGCCCGCTGGGGAGTAAACCCTGCAAGGCCACTCCCCCAGCGACCTGCCTCTTCCCACCAGACCCCACTTCCTAAAGCACAGCAGCTATAAATGCCCATCCTCTAATCGCCTTCCAAAATCCCTACCTGTGAGCACATGAAGCTTTTAGGGGACATGTAGATATAAACCATAAAAGCGAAGAATGAGGCCTTTGCCTTCCTCTCAACTTCAGCTAGGAGATGCTCCAGTACGTATGGCAAGTACGAGCAGCATTTGAGAACATATTCTGAAGCCAGCTCAGCCACTTGGAATGTTCCAAGTAGAAGATGGCTGAATGTTCACTTCTCTGTGGCTATTTCCACATGGCCAGGCAGGAGGATCAGGAGACAAGCCAGAACCAAGCAGTACCCAGCGAAGAGGAGACAGTAGAACCAAAGGCTGGCGATCAACTCCAGCTGGATCCTTGGATTCTTTTTTTCTATGTGGATGGCAGAATGGGAAGTCACCCCCATCCTTAGCAAGGCAAGGAGAACCATCAGTACCAGGCCCTGGGAAAGGAAATCAACAATGGCCAGCTCTCACGGTGACTGTTGATGGCCTGGCTCAGCCCTCCCTTCGGCGTGATCACAGTGTGTTCATTCTATGGGGCCACACAGCACTAGAGACTCAGTGGCCAGTACAGAGGCCCTGACGTGGATTTATAGAACTCAAGACCCAGGTCAGCCCCTCTAACTTAGGGGATGCCTTTGACTTTGAGGCTTCATTGTTCTCCCCTATCCAGCTGAGCATGACCAGTCCTAACTTAAGTGCTTACAAGGAGTTTTTAAGGGGTATCTGATGGCCCAGTGTGGCTTGCACCCTCATGCCACAAACCCTTGTACAGGACATACTTATTAGACTTTGTCTCTCCCCCATCAATTTCACCATGGGGCCTTAAAACAAACTTGAGATTTTGTGTCATTTGTTTTGCTTCCCATGACGACATCGCCCTCTTGCTCTGAGCGGAATGCAGTCACACAATATGAGAAGGTGTCTTTGGAGGAAGTCACACTCCTCAGATGGCTCATGGCCAAGGAGAAGCTCACATGATACACGACGGGCAGCGTCACTGGGCCCAGGTGCCAATGCTCGGTCCGAGACTCCTAATTACTAAGTTTTTGTTTCCAATACTGTCTTATATGGTGTGTTCATTGGTCTTTATTTCTACTTTTTCAAGATTTCTCCACTGATCCTGCCTGCTGTGGCTTCAATGTGTTCTCTAAGCAGCTTGTCTTGGAAACTAACCCCATTGCAGCAGTGTTGAGATGTGAACCTTGAGGAGGACACAGTTAATCAGAGCATGTGAACGATGAGCGCCATTATCTCGGGCCTGGGTGAGTTACTGCAGCAATGGGTGCTTGATAAAAAGGACGAGTCTAGTCTCCTGCCCTCTGTGTTTCACGTGCACACTCTTCTGCCTTGTCGCCTTCCACTATGGGATGAGAGTAAGATGCCCACCAGATGCCCACATATACTGGCACTGCCCTCAGACTTGCAGCCTCCAGAACTATGACCCAGATTAATTTCTATGCTCTCTAAATGATCTAGTCTCAGGTATTTTGTTATAGTGATACAAAACAGACTATGGCACCACTTTTCTGACCGACTTAGAATCTGTGGCTTTGTTCCTGTCTGCATGGACCTGTGGAGCATTGGAGTTTAATTAAGTCTCAAGTTTAATTTAAGGCATGAAGCTGCCTGCTGCCGGAGAGCTCTGAAGAGAACGGGGAGCTTAAACCCGACTGAAATGTCTCCTGAAGACAGGTCAAGTTCATCAAAAGTCACCTTCTGCCTGGCACTCCAGTCACTAATTCCAGCCAAGTTAATTGCTGTGTTGGTGACAGACAGTGATAGGGCACTCTGTCTGACAAAGCCACCTACTCAGGAGACTAATCTGACTGCCTCCCTCACATGCATCCCGCTCTGGCTCAGGAGAGGCGGAACGCTGCTTAACTCTTTAGGAACTTGCAGCCTCCTGATTTGTTCAGTCTGTACTGTGTCACTACAGAGTGTCACCTGTCTGAGAGTCCAGTGGGGTTTACGACCCCCACACAGTGGTTCAGAGAGTCAGGGCCCAGTGACACATAATTCCTTCCATGTAACCATCACTACTGCCACGAGAGGGGTGCACACCCCCAGCCACACTCCCCTAAATGTGGAAATGTGCCTTCGAGGCCCCCATACAACTCAGAAAAGGTGCTTCTTCTGTGTAGAATCCATGAGACTGCACATTTATCAAGCTGTGCCCAGGGCCCTGTGCATTTAGTCACCTGCGTGTTGATGTCCAACCTTTTTACAACCCTTTCCTTGCCAAATCCTAGGAGAAGAGATCTGCCAGGTGGTGGACTTCAAGGACTCCCTTTCTGGAGTCCTTGCAGTGAGTCACAAGTGGCTATACACAGATTCTGTGGGTCTCCAATTCCTCTGACACCCAGGTGTGCTCCCCTGGGTCGGCCTGGAGCGTTTCTTCCCTGAGGACCTGAAAGGCTGCACCCTCCACTCCTCCAGAGCTTGGCGAAGGTGCTGCCTTCCCAAAGTGCTACCTTCCCTGGCCGCATAGTAACACCTGCCACTCCTTCCCCACACTTTATACTTCCTGGTGCCCCTTGCCTTTCCTTGGACCTTGTATCTGGCATCCTTTCTATGTTACTTATTGATCGGTTTAGGTCATTCTCCTCCAGGAGTGCAAAGCTCCACGGGGATGGAGACTTCTGTCGGTCTCATCACTGCCGCGTCCCTCACAGTGCTCTGCAACGGCATGTGAGTGTCCAAACGGGCACTGGGTGGTGAGCGGATTCTACTTAGGGGAGTCCTGGAGTGGACACAAGGCATCCACTTGGCAGCCAGAGAAGCAATGAGGCCTGAAGCATCACGATGCACTCAAAACACATCCCAAGAGGAGGGCAGTGTGGACGAGAGCTTGACTTAGCTCTGAACAAAACTCATGCCACCAAAGGTCAAGGCTCTTTTCTTAAAATCCTGAGTCACTTCATGGCTGCTTTGTGCCTGAGCCATGGGGAGACTCTAGAGACAAGAAAGCAGCGTCCGCTGAACTCTGTTTGGCTGGAATACACTTGCAGGCTCAAGGCCATCACCCGTCTGTTCCTCCTGCCCTGTTGTGCCCCGGCACCAAGAGGTTCACGTTTATAGTTTGGGTAATGCGAGTGTTCTGCTTCCCTTCTCAAATTGTCATAGGGAAAAAATGAAATCATGCATCGGAGCAAGGTTTTCTTGAAACTCCAAAAGGTAAGAATTGCGGTTTTTATCTATTTGGCCTAACCCTCCCACTCCCCTCTTCACAGGGGCTGGGTTTTGGGGTTCCTTGACTTGGCTGCACTTACCGTGGCCAGGAGGGAATCCAGGAAGTTGCCAGAAAAGACGGCGCCTGTGGAAAAGGACGTGCTGAGATGCAGATTCAGCCCCGTCAGACTCCACTCCAGCCCACCAAGCTGCTCTATAAAGCGGATGTTCGAAGGATTCTCTGCAAGACAAAAGAGGCATAAAAGAAAGGCAGGCAGACGAGAAGACATGAGTTGTCGCCCGAGACAGGACCAGGGTGACCACTGATCCAGGGACTGGGCCCAGTCTGGGGACTCTGTGGGCGCTACCCTCACTTCAGTATGCTCTTTTTCCTTTTATCCCTTTCCAAGTATCTTGCTGCCCTAAAGACGACACGTTCCTCTTGAGCACATTCGTCATCCAGGGGCTGTGATGTGAGCTGAGTTCTTCCAGGCAAGTGTCCTGAATGCCACCCTTATAAAGTTTTAACTTTTAAACTTGGACATTTCTGGAAGTAATATGGGGGGAGGCCGGGCAAGTCTCAACAGTTGCACTGAGACAATAGGCATCAGCGAGGAATATATGGTCACTTGTATTAGAGTCCTTTTTCATAGCACTGCGCTACAGATGGCTCAGTATTTACTTAGGTCCCTCGAGTCAGCTGGGCCCAGAGTGAGGCCGAGTAGTGTCTCTCCAAGTCTACCGCGCGCATGAATTCTGACTCAAAAGGTGCAGGGTGCAGCCCGAGAGTTTACAATCGGGCGAGCACTGGTGTGGGTGGGACGCTGCTGAAGATGCTGCCTCAGGAACCACGCTTTGAGTATCAAGGGATCAGATTTATTTTAACTGAAACCAGGACAGCAGAAGCCACAGAGACCACTAACACGTCTCTACTGGCCCCAGGCTTCGATTCAGAGCCCTGTAGGCAACTCCGCAGTGAGTACAATCGGCCATTATTGGGAAGGAGAGCGAGGGCACTGATTGCTTTTGCCCTTGGACTGCAGTATTGCTTGAAAAACGCCTGCACGGAAAGCAGCCCTGGGAGACAGAGGTACCGTCCGCCCAGAGCAAAGGGAGGGCGTGCTTACTGTGCTTACTGCCTATTATAAAAGAGTCTGGTTCCCTAAACTCAGCTCCCTCCTGTGCAACCCACTGTGACTGTGGCATAATTTGCACCTCTTCATGACACTCTGTGGGAGGCAGAGACCGGCCCCTCAGCACAAAAATGGTGATGCTCCTTCTGCTGTTGTTGCTGTCATAAACTTGCACATTTTGAGCTTTCCTGTCCCTCACTAGGGGTTCCTGTGTCTTTTGCCAGTACCCATGTGGCCAATTGACTTGTTGGTTTGCAGGTCGGGTGAGCTTAGCTCCTTCACGGTTCTTAATATTATACCTCTTGATATTATAGATCCAATCAAATCTGCTGGTCATACAACTCAGAACACAATCTTGGCTCAGGTTGGATTATTCCTTAATGTCTTAAATTATTTGTCAGCAAATTAGAGGAAGTGACATATTGGGGGTATTAGTGAATCATTTTCTTCTGAGAATGGTAATATTTTTATAAAAGATGAGCAAGGTCTGACTAATACCAACCTGCGTCTCCTATGCACCCCTCCTTGGCTGTCCCAGCACCGCCATCCCTCAACACACACACACACACACACACACACACACACACACGTCTCATGGGCCTTTGTTCAAACCTCACTGTGTCGTCCCACATCAGCAGCCTCAGCTCTCTTGTAGGCCCCTGTATGTTGTGTACCAAAGTGCTGGCAGTGAGGTCTGCAGCTCTGTGTCACTATGACGCTTTGCAGCCAGCAAAAGAGTGAGCTGGAGGTGACTTGTTAGGCTAACTGGACAGGGTTGCCAGGTGCCAGAAGGCCTTTAGTGGAACAAAGCCTGTAAGTCCCTGGAGAGTGACCAGATGCACATCTGGGCTGGGGAGAGGCTGGGTCATCTTCTCCTAACAACTCTTCTAATTTATGGGCTTCCTCTAATTCATGAACTTGATGTATTACTACCTTTGGATTTAGGGATGGTTCAAAAGGGAAGACAAAAAATATATAAATAAAATCTGCAGTTGATAGCTTCAAGGAGGTTACAAAAAGGCTGGCAGGTACCAGTCGGTACCCAGGGATCTGAGATGCTCAAAACTGATTTTTTCCCCCACTACTGGGGATTGAACCCGGGGCTTTTACACTGGGCTTTATCTCCAGCTCTTTATTTTTTTGAGACAGGATCAGTCCTTCAGTTGCCAGACTCGTGGTCCTTCTGCCTCAGCCTCTCAGAGTGTTGGGATTACAGGTGTGAGCCACCACACCTGGCTTCAGAGCTGATTTTGAAGATTCCTGGCCCCAGGATCTGGGTGACTAGAAGCTTCTCACTGCTATGTTGTCATCCCAGCTCTCATGGTAGGCGGAGGCTGGTTCCTTTCCACCTCTTCCTGCTTCGTTTCTAGGACTAAGAGGTCTGTTCATACACGTTGGTGTAAGTCCTGCCAGGCTTAGGTACTCTGAATCATGAAATGCTTATTAAGCATCCTATATCGGAGAATTAGATCAAATCACAGACCGAGCTTTAGAGATCGACTTGGTGTTGCTTCAATCTGTGTTAAAGGCACCAGTTTCTCGAGTATTTTCCACTTTCGCCTCAGTTCTCAGGAGTGAATCCCCGCGTGTGCCCCAGTGCCCCACCAACACCCCCCTAAATGCACACAGGCCCCCTTCCCTGTCTACCCCCAACACCCTCCTGCTCCCAGAACTCCTCGTGCTGGGAAAGTGCACGAGTGCTCATTTTCATGAGGTGCTGGCAAGAGATAACAGTTTACTTTGTTATTTCTCAGAGGGGTATTTCCACTGTGTAAGTGTAATGCTCATGGCTGGGGTAGAGACGATGCGAGAGTAAGACCTCGAGCGAGACATTGAAGGACCCCAAGAGCGAATCCCTCCTCAAAGTCTCTAACCTGCACGTCTCCCCCGCCTCTCCCTAGTCCTGCCCCAGTGTGGCTCCTGGAAAGGAAATTACGTGGCCCGAGTGCCATAATGGTAGATGAATCAGTACAGGGAGAGCCTTTCCAGCAGGCTTCCGACCCGCTCCCCTCCCGGGAGGCAGACTGAGCAGGCTGTTGTCTCCCGCCCTCTCCTGGTACCCAGAGTGGGGAAGGTGGACATTATCCCTGCTCCCTGACGCCAGATACAGCGACTCCACCGGATGATGTCACCATTCGGTAAAAGCCCAGCATGACATCCAGCCAAGCACTTAGAGCTCTCTGGGCCCCATCCTGGTTCCTTAATCCTTGACTATGGATTCTAAAAAGAGTCTTGGGACATCAATTATGCATCATCAAGATTCTCCCTTGGATTTGCCCTCGAAACACAACTTACTCAGTTCAGTGAGGATGGGGACTCGACGGTATTTTGATTGCCCATTATATTCATTAGAGTCAGGTAGAATTCCTGTTGTAGATGCAGACAACAAAAAAGAAGAAGTGAGATGATCAGTGCAAACAAACTGGCTTGCAAAACCTGGCCACGATATACAAGAACACCGTGTGACTTGGTGCTTTATCTTAGCAAAGTTACTCTCAGATCCAAATCTCAAATGTTTTTCTATAATTAGAAAAACATATACAACAGTTGTCCCTCGGTATCTGCAGAGGATTGGTCCCAGGGACCCCCACGTCTACCAAAATCCTTGGATGCCTAAATCCTTTCTTTTTCTTTTCTTTCTTGTTTTTGTTTTTATGTTTGTTTTTTTACAGACAATCAGGCTTGCCTTGAAGTCACTATGTAGCCCAGGCTGACCTCGAACTTGCAGTGATTCTCCTGCCTCAGCCTCGAGAGGGCTGGGATTACAGGCATGTGCCACCATGCCCAGTTCAAATCCTTCCTTATAAAATAGTGTAGTATTTGCATATAACCTATGTATTTTCTCCCACAGACTTTAAATTAGCTTTAGATTACTTTAATACCTAAACTGATGTAAATAATTGTTATACTGTACGGTTTAGAGGGTAATGACCAAATAGATCTGTTGCATGCTCAGTACAGATACTTCTTTCTGAATATCTTCCATCTGTGCTGAATTGAATTCTCAGGTGCAGAATTCAGATATAGACGGCTGACTGTATTTGGGTCTCCTTAGCATGGCAATGGTCCAAGTGTGTGTGTGTGTGTGTGTGTGTGTGTGTGTGTGTGTGTTCATGTCTATGGGTGAGTTTTTTAAACAGCCCTTCAGGTGAATCACAAACCAGGCAAAGTTCTCCCGGTAGTTGCTTTTTGATACACTATTATTCTCTGTGGAGTGGTAGCGCTGGGCTAGCGGGGCAATGCCTCCAGCCATATTGAGCTGCTGACGAACTTTCAGGAAACCGTCAGTACCTTGGGAGTTCTGCTCCAAGAGCGCTGCTGGAAGCTGCAACAGTTTCTGGCTCCTGGCGCTGCCCGACCCTTCCAGATCTCCCCAGTGGGGGCACCTGCTGTGTCTTCCTTCTCCCTCTCGCACCTGGACCTGCCTGCCCCCCCACTCGGCAGCTCGCTATTTGGAATGCTCTGTACAAACTGGGGTGGGAAGTCACTTGGGGGTCCTGGACCTCTGGGGTTCCTGTAGAGACCGTTTCTTTCCTTTCTCCCACCCCCTCCCTTCTGCCATCTCTCCCATTCCTTCTTCCCTTCGTCCTTCTCTCCATCCTTTCCTTTTTCCCACAAACACTTAAAACATCCACTCTACTCTAGGCCTGTGGACAGGCCCTGACCCGGTTACACACCACATGTTGCAAACACAAAATATTTTCAGATAATAATTAAAAAAAAAAAACTTTAAGGGCTACTAATTGAGGTGGGAATGTGGCTCTATACAGGGCTCAAAGGGAGGCATTTTTGAGAGGGAAATCGAGTCCTGAGGGATGGGAGAGTCCTTCATGCAGAGGAGATGGGCAGGGACTCAAGGCAGAAAAGAGGCAATGTGAACAAGATCAATTAGGAGACAATTTAAATTCCCTACCTGCCTGCAAGTGAGATCCTAAGTGAGTCTCCTATGACTGCCACGGGTCACCTTTACAAAGTTTGCAGGAGGGAACAGACATTATGTGGTAAATGTTCATAAACAAGCCCTGGGTGGGGGCTGTAAGCAGTAGACACTGTCAGTAGGTAAGAATTCTATGACTGTCACAGCAACTCTGAATTGAGTGTAGTTAGACCACCCTGGAAGATGAGGAAACGCAGCTCAAGGTCAAGATTTCATGGCCTGTCAGTGGTGGGTGGGGCTCACTCCAAAGCCCGTGCCCTTTTCTGGGTACCTCGCTTGCCTGTGTATTAAAAGGATGCCAGCTGAGGCTGGAGTTTTCAACAAAATACTGAGATCAATTTCCCTCGAAGGAGAAACCTCTTCACGGAGAGATCCTCTGAATCCTACTTTCTGACTCCAGGTTCCAGCTAAGAGAGGATTCGGCATGCCCCGGCTTTCAGGGCTCTAACCGGGGAGAGAAGCATCCACACAGGCTGGGCGGTTGCAGGAACATCTAGTCCTGAAGGTGCTGAAGGACAGCGACAGAACTTCCGCCTCAGCTCTGTCTCTCTCCTCATAGAGCAGTGGTTAATTTGAATAAGCGTCAGGTTGTAGCCTGGGTACATTTCACGGAAGTCAATATTTTTGCTACCTAATGGTACATAGCATTATACCTGAAATCTTCCAGGCTGGCAGGGTGCTATTACAAAAGATTGCTTAATTGTAGATTACCACTGTACATTTAAATTTCAGTAGCATATTAAGTTGTCAGACTTAATTACTGTTATATGTTTAGATTATGCCACAGATTATTTAGTTCCGTACCTACGTTTGCCAACCTGCTCCCCTTGTGACGTGACAGGGCAGTAATTAGAACATTACCGAGAAACCTTTAGGTTTCTGCAGAGAGGCCCAGCAGAGGCCCGGGGTCCTTATGGATCCTTTGACTGTCCTCACTCTGCTGTCCCCCACCCCAGTCACCCTCTGTGCATCTCTGTATGAGCAGTCTCGATCTTCCGAGTTTGGCTTTGTACATAATTTTAGCGCGGCGTGAAGAGGCAGAAGAGCCCTCTGACGCCACAAACGGCAGGTACGTGGGCACCAGGTTTCTCAATCTCAGTGCCGTTGGCCGCTCTTCTTCCGAAGGGCTGTCCCGTGCAGTGGAAGATGTTTAGCAGCATTGCTGGACTCGACCTGGACTCGGCAGACGCCCATAGCTTCCCCCACCTGGAAAACACCCAAGACGTCTCCAGATGTTCCGACCTCAGAGCAGAAAACTCCCTTGTGGTGAGAACCACTGATCTAGCTGTATTTTGGTACTTGGTGTCGAAGGCATTTTTTTCTCTCCTGGGAGAACGGCACAATCCTTCATATTTTCAGCTTTTGGAGGTGAAACTTTCTACATTTCAGTAATGGTGCAGTAAGTATATTAATGTGAAATGCAAAGAGTGGTTAAGAGGCTCAAGCAGTGCGCAAGTCTCTTCAGAATGTTCTCGAAATGTATCTTCACTGACGGCTCGCTGCAAGATGAACAGACTCAGTGGCCTTTGCAGGTGGGTTCTTCGGGCCGTCTGGACCAACGTTTCTCCGTCGTGCAGGTGAGGATGATTGTATCCATACCAGAAGTGGCACAAGGCACACAGGATATATTCTTCCCTGCATTTTTCTTTTTATCTTTGGGGAAAGTATCTACTCATACTTCATCGTGATTGAACTAACCTGGTATTCATTCTTTTTTTCTTTCTCCTTTCCAGTCCTTCTCCTCTCTCTCCTCTATCTCTTTCCACAAATCATTCAGCTGCTGCTTTGTGGGCCGCCTGCTAGCCTATAACAGAGAGCCTGACACATCCCATCAATTAAATATATTTTTGTTGAATAAATGAGGGAAAGGATGAAAATCCCTAAATATAAGTGAACTAGACTTGGAATCATGAGTTTGTATGTCTCCAGCCTTGGGAGAGGGGGAGATCACAGAACAAACATTGGAAGGCCTGTGTTCTAGGCCATTAACTGGAAGGCTTTTGGTGACGTTGGTTTACCCCAGGCCTATACTGTGTGCACATATTTCTGCTTCTTCTCTGTCCAATCGTAGCACTGCAAGAATGCACACACACACACACACACACACACACACACACACACACACACACAAGCTAAGGATCTAAGGATTGATGCAGCAGAATACAACAGCACTTCTATGGATGTTCAGATTTGCTCAGCAGAGGTGGGGCTCCCGCCTCCTTACTTTAGCTTTTCATGGCGCTTTGATAGTCCTGAGCTGTGTTATTATCATTTCCACTCTTCAGAACACCCCGAAGCCCCGGATGCTGGATTGGACTTGGCTGTATAGTGAGGCTATGCTGAGAAATTGGTTCAGTTCACCTACCAAAGATTAGATTCCTCCTGTATTCTCCAGAACCTTGTGTTTATCTGTCCAGTAACAGTTCCTGGGAGCCAGAGAGTCCTCTGGGCTTCCCAATTGACTTGTGATCTGTTATGGTTTGTGTCTAGATGTCCCCCCAAAGCCTCATGTGGTAAGATGTGGCTGGATCTAGAGTGTGTGATGCTGGGATCAGGGACGTGCAGTTACTAAATCAGTCCACTGATTGGTTTGGTGCCACCCTGATCCTGGCAGCCTGGATAAGACATAAGGCACAGGAGGAAGCTGTTTAGGCCCCTAGCTTGCATCCCTTGCTTACCTTTCTGCCTTCTGCCTGTCTGCCTGCCACCCTGCCTTGGATCCAGCTGATTGTGGACTGAAACCTCTATGAACTGTAAGCCAAAGAAACCCATCTTCCCTTAACTTTGGGTGTTGGGTATTTTGTCTCAGCAATGAGGGAAAAGTAACTAAGACATGATCATTTTTGTCCACAGCTATAATCACACAGAGCCTTGTGATGACTTTGATATCTGACCACTCTGAGTGCTTTGCAAGGTGGGCTAGCTTTGGTCACTAATTCTGGGGCCTGAGGACCTGGCCCCTCATCATGACACGGTGGGCTGATCATTCCCAATGGAAATGGCTGCACCAGGTGGATTCCAATCATGACTTACTTCTATGTCTTGAGTTGAAAATCTGTTTTAGATACAAAACATAGGACTTTCCTGTTCAGTTGGTTGACTGGTAGTTTTACCAGCCTTTGCCCATTTGGTGGGGAGAAGGAAAAACACTTTTATGCCAGAAATTAACCTCACTTATTGGGCACTGTGAAATATGCAGTAGTTCCTCCAAAGGATGGATCACTGATTCATTCCCTTCAACGGGTGCTTATTAAGAATCTACTAGGTGACCACAATTCCCCCAGACACTGAGAGGAATCCAAATTAGAAAAAAGACAATATCTTAATCTGAAGAGATCCCCCCAACTTCTTTCTCACTCTCTCTTTCCATTTCAAAGCTGAAATAAACCATTTTTGGTCTACAGAGGTTTGAAAGAAGCCTAGAGAGAAAATTCTAAAATTTTTATATTGAAAATTTCCTAGAGTCAAAAAAATTACAGTTCATTCTCTCAACTGTGAAACTAGAACTTGTAGCTTGAACATCTTCAGAAGCCAACGAAACCAGATTAATAATAATATTGTTATTAATTATGGCAATATGCCAGTTGCTATGTTCTTTGATACTACATTAATAACTAAAAATAATAGCACTTAAGATTCTGATTTTTTTCCTTAAAATGGGAAAACAGTGTCATGTACATGTTCCTTAGACAATGGATATCAGCTTTCATTTAGGGTTAGGGTTCCAGAAGAAGTAACTATGTGCTGCTGCTATCACAGCATAGTCCCAGCCAGAAGGGACTGTAGGGGACATTTGACCAAACTCTCTTCCTCCTCATGATTAAAGCATTTTAGAAAGGAGGCGATTCTCTAGGCATCCCATGCCTAGCCTCTTCCCATGAGGGGCGCTGTTCTGACCTGGCACAGAAGGCATGTAGTGGGTGGGGCTGATCCTCAGGAACCTGATGTTAAGGGTGGCCATGATGGCCTCCGTGTCGACCAGAATCTGACTGCTTACTGCCTTGCGTGATGGGGCTAGGATAGCGCACATGGAGCAGTCTTCTATGTCAACCGCGTGCAGATCTCCAGAGTACAGAGCTGATCCCTAATGAACCAAAACCGGATGGAGAAAGAACTTGTTAGGGCTGGGATTGGATGTCACAGCTCGTGGTGAGCGATGTGATTTTCAAGCTAAGATCTCTGTAGTATCTAGCTCGATTACCAAACTTAGTTACCTGGTACCTGATACATCTGTGTTAACATTCATGGGTGGCTTCCTGTGAACACAAAGTGTGATCAAGATACATGGTAAATGTTTACATTTTAGAAATTTATTACAGGAAAACACATATTGCCATTATCTTGCCTCCAAATCCTCCCCCTTCCTTCGAACACACGTATCCTATAGGCCTTGCCACTTTCCGAAGCAGTTCTGGAAATCCTCCTTTGTGCTTGTCCTTAGTTGTGTTGTCCTGGATCCCTCAATGTCCTGAAATGATTCAAAGCGTTTACCTTTCACAGTTATTTTGATTTTAAGGAAGAGCCAGAAGTTGCAGAGTGCCAGATCTGGTGAATAAGGTAGATGAGGATGCACCATACTGTTTTCACAAGCCCGCCTTCCTGTTAGATGGCACTCGGCAGCAGCATTTGCTGTATTTTTTATTGTATCTTGAAAGACACTCACAAAAGGGGACACAAGCAGAACTGCTTCAGAAAGTGTCACAGACAACGGGATGAGCGTGTTCAAAGTGAGGGGGTATATTTTGAAGGGGATTAATGGCAATGTGTCCTTTACTATAACACGTTTTTAAAATCTCAATATTCACTTTCTAAATCATATATCACACATTTCACAGACTTCCCAGAGAGCATGTTTGGAGGAGACAAAGGAAGGCGGATATCTATTTCATGGATCTAGTAGAGAAGAGAGAGATTAAGGGTGACAGTGGTGCAGAAAAAATCAGAGAAAGGAGCAGTAATGAATCTAAAGGAGAATTTCTCTCCCTCACCACCTTGCTAGTAGAACACCCTGCTTTTACTCTCCGGGTTAACTAGCAACATTGAAGTTGCCTCTCTCCTTTGATGGTGAAATAGGGGTAGATCTCATTGCACCTTCAGGAGCCTTGGATCTAATATTGGTAATTCTTAACCTTGACTGGATCCAGAGACTTTGGGTCATTTTCTTTCTTCCTTTTTATGGACTGAGGCAGGGAGGATGGGAGTTGGAGCTTTATGGTGGCTTTTATTTAAAAAAGCAAATGCAATTTCCTTCTTAAGAATCATTTTTGAAGTTTGAAAAATATTCCTTCCATATACCAGTATTATTTCATAAAAATTCAAATGCTTTGCTGGATTTCACCATGCACATAATGGGCTTTTTATCCTGGGAAACAGTGGCATAGATTGAGATAAAAACCTATGAACATTAGATGCAAATATAATTGTGACTACAATACCGCATATGCATAATGGATCCTGTCTTTGTCCATTTTTCTGCAGCCATAACAGAATGCCATAGACTGGGAAATTTATAAAGAAAAATTTACTTCTCACAGTCCTGGAGGCTGGGATGACTGCATTTTCTGAGGGCCTCACTGCACAGCAGTGGGAATCGCACAGCAAGAGGGTGGGTGTCCCACGAGAGGGGCGGGGCCAGACCTCATCTCTTATTGGGAGCCCACTCCTAGAACAACTAACCCAACCTGAGGATAATCACCGATCCCAAGGGGCAGAGCCCTCAGCACCAAATTGCCTCTTTTCCGAACTCTGTTACGGTGGTGGTCAGATTCCAATCTGACTGTTGGAAGAGACAAACCACAGAAGATCTGTTTCTCCAAAATGTGAACCCAGTGCCTCCTATTCATACACTTAAAAGGGACCACGTGGCACTATGCATTCCATATAAAAAGTCTCCAAATACGAGGAGAAAGAGGCCACAAAGACTAACCCGTGGTACCTTCGGTTGGGCCATTAAATTAGAATCAGTCTCAGCAGAACAGAGAAACTAAAAAGCAGATTCACATAAAGATCATAAAACAGAGCAGTTTGAGCATAAACTCAGGAGTCACAATGTTTGGGCTTAAATCTTACTTTTGCACATTACTTGCTGTGCAATCTTGGGTAAGTTATTTACTCTTTCTGTGCCTAAAGTCCTAGATCTTTAATACCTCTCCCCTAGCATTACTTTGAGGAAATGAACTGATATAGGCAAAATGTTTAGCACAGTTTCTAACACCCGTATGCAGTGTACAATTGCAAATTGTTACCATAATTATTCATGTTAGTTCTACTAGTAATATTAGCATTATAAATATTCACGATTCTTTGTGTGGTACTTACAGGCATAATATATACGCGGGGAAAATTCCGGAGAAATCGCCACTCTCTCTGCAGGTAATCCAGAGACCCAATGAACACGATGTCTTTCAGCTCCTTCTGAGTGTAGTTGCTGGCTCTTAGGGGCATGACGAAGTTCCGAAGCCCTATCAGGGCTGACTGGGCATCTCCGAATACGCATGCCACAATGTGGTTTTGAAACTTGTGCTTTGGCTTGTCAGTTCGTTTCTGAGGATAAACATGTGGCACAGTGGGTCACTTTTATAAAGGAGATGAAAGAGAGTCCCTCAAAGAGGACTCCTTCCTCTCATCCTACCACTTCCGGTCATGTGCATAGTGGCACTTTCACGGGGTTAACAGAATTTCTCGAGTGCTTATTATTATGGAATTTACGCACACACAGTGCAATTACAACTTTTTTCTTCTTTGTGGAATGCCTTCTTATTTTACTTCTTTGAAAAAAATTTATGAGCTGGAATGAATCATCTAAAATTCAGCTCAGCATCATTACGCAGGATGTAAAATCATTGCAGCATGTGGAGAAAGTATTTCCTCATTTTCGTTATATGTTTTTAGTGGTACGTGTGCTACAGCATGATTAAATGAAAAACCACATCCAAATTCCATTCCTGAACTGTGTCTTCTAGACAGCTCTGAAAATTACATTAAGCTCTGCGACACGTTGCAGTATTCAGTGGGTTTCCACACCGTTGTTTGAATCAGACGAAATTGTCTTTTTGTGGTTCAAAAACGATTAAGTATTGACAATTTCATGTGGTTCAACCTCATACACTGAACTGATTCAATAACCCAAATCAAGGAAATTCACCATGAAAATGCACAAAAGATATGGGAAGGCTATAAAAATTCTGTTTGATCCCAAGCATTTGAATATATCTCATACTACTAGTAGCACTGCCAATTTTTAACATCACTTGGCTAATTCTAAGGTGAATACAAAATAATACACAAGGCATATACTTAGGTTTGAACTCTTGCGCATTCATAGAGACTGATAAAAGTAATAAATATAACTGAAAAGCTGATATTTCTGGCTTCTTTCAGGGCCTGGGAAATGTCTCGTCTTAGGGAGTTTGGGTATGATACAACAGTAGACACAAAGGCAGGAACCTGGACTTGGTATTCAGGCTCTGTCCTTAGCCATGAGACGGAATAAAACATTTTAACCTCTCTGACCCTCAGTTTATGTTTAAAATGGCTAAAAAGTAAAATACATGTTAATTTTCTTATGGAAATTAAATAACATATTGAAAACATCGTGCTTGACATGTACAATTGTTCAGTAACTAAACAAATCTGAATCTTACGGGGACTCTTGAAGCTGGTAGAGAGTAAGTTAAATATATTTAAATTTCACTATTAGCATGTACGACAGTCTCAAGTATGTAAAGACTCAGAATATTTCAACTGGATGTATCATTCTCCTTTACGCCAGTCCCCGGCTGAGCAAAGTGCCAAGCTTCTATAAAGCAGGGCTTGACATAATCTAACAGGATAAATGAATAAAACCTGATATATCAACAATTAGGGTTGATCACATTAGAAAGTACTAGGAAGTACTATCATTCCAAGGGGACCCTTGAGAGGGAAACAAAGCTCTCTATTTGTCTGGAAAGTGATGTGAATCTTAACCAAATCTATTAAATAATCGTCTCTAGTTAACCCGACTAGTTTTAAGTTGAATAATGAAGGCTCTAATGGTGTTTAAAGTAAAATGCCCGAAGTTCAACAATTGCTCTTCTGAGCAGAACTAAACAATTAGAAGCAAGATACATCGCAGAGTACATTTATAGGCAAGCTAGAGAGGCAATTTCTCCAACAAACTGTGGCACCAAACTGTCTCCCAATGAAGAAAGATGGTGGCTTGGGGGAAAGAAGAGGATGCGCTATTTGTTCAATGAAGCTTCAACTGAATACTTCCCCCGGATCCTACTACAAATGGGACCAAGTTCAGAGCCTCTCTGAATTTTGCAATCTGGATATTCTCCTAGAGATACAAATTTCAAAAGTCTTAGCATTTCTAAACTAGGCCTTGGAAAGGTAACAAAAGACTTGGCTGTCATTCTTAGCTATATTCTTCATTAAGGAAAGTAGCTATCATGGCAGCATGTCTCTGTGCTTAATAAATATGGCCTAAGAAAATGTCTGTTATTTCCCTTTCTTGGTCTCTCGGATGCCTCAATCTGCACCCAGCTTCTCAACCTTTCTAAAGATTTTCCTCCCACTGAAAACATGTTTGGCTTCCGGCTCAACGGATGTTAGTTTTGTGTAGTTTAGAATAAGACATAAGTGCTAAAATGGTAAGTTTCAGCAACCCTAATAGTCTTCCAGTTGATATGACAGTTCTGACAATTTTACACTTCTGATCAAATGATTGATAATGCTTTTACAAAAATTGGAACATATTCTGTCAGGTCACTGGCACTGAGCCACAAGTGTGTGTGCGTGTGTGCGTGTTTGTTTGTGCCAAGTAGAAGAAATGAACTAAACTACTTTTGAACAGCAAGAAAATATTTATAATTATCAACTAGTTATAGATGAGAAAATTCTATAGGGTTCATGCAACATGCAAGGAATCATCTTTATTAGTTAATTTTACCGGCTACGCCTTGTAAAGAAAACCATTGAAATTATACTTGAGCTTTAACTCTGCAGAATGACAATAGATGGGGATTCAGAAAGCTGATGTTAGAGGCTTTATTAAGACATGAGATTTTTTTATATCCTGCTTGCTCACATTTCCAGGAGCTGAGTTAGTTTGACTCCTGGAGAGGAGGAATAGAGACAGAAACTATGATATCTACAAGGCCTCATCCAGGTTGTTTGGGGCTGTGAAGGAAGGTATTTAAGAGATACATTTTGGAGTCATGTATTAATTATAAATATAGCCAGTCCCTTTTAATTTTTTTTTTTTTGAGACAGTTCCTTGCAAAGTTGCTAAATTACCTAGGCTAGACACTGGGCTTGAGATCCTTCTGCCTCAGCCTCTCGGAGTGTTTGAATTCCAAGCATACAGCACCCTACCCAGATGAAATGGTTATTTATTTTAAAACAAAAGAACAACTGCAGAGGGCTTATAAACACCAGCTTTTCCTGGTACAAGTAAATTAATTGAATTTAATAGCAAAACTTCAATGTTTCATGAGAATATTATTCTAAATAATGGAGTCAGTTGAACTGTTAAAGGAGGGGTAGAAGTTGAAGACATCTAAGTGTTATAAATCTCAGCATATCATCCACACAGTTTTTGTACAATGTCAGATGGGTTACACTGCCTGTCATTTATACAGCTGGTGAAGTATGTGTTTTCCTTCCAAATTCGGTTTACAAAGAGGAATGGCAGGTGATTATGATTAGCAGAAGGACATCCTGTACCCCAAGAGATGCTTTATTTTATTTAGATATGATACAAGGTCACCTACCAAAATCACCTTGTCTAAAGGAGTTGTTTTGCACCAGTGAAACATGCCACTGCTATCCAGCTGGTCAGCATCTTGCTCCATATCATCCAGAAAAGTCCTGAATAGGGAGAACAGAGAGTCATTCTGAGAATATTCGGGGCTCCTTTGTAAGAAAGCCAAGAGGTAAAATGTGTTAGAGCCTCGAGCCCAAACTGGAGAACAACATAAACAGGCCTGAGACTCTAGAATAAGGCAAGTCTATGGGCGTGGCGAGCTAAACCCCAAGACTACGTCATAGCTGAAGACACACCAAGCACTTGGGGCCAAAGCCACACCTGGTGCTCTTTTGACTTTAGATTTACCTGCTCCAAGCATTCTGATTTCTGCTCTTCACTTCACTGCCATCACACTGTCCCTACTGCTTGGCAGAAATGTGAATAGTGTTTTGGGTGCCTAATCGAAAATTTAAAAGGCCACGAAAGGTCAAATCATGGGTGGCACCTTCTTCCCTAACCCGGTTTTCTCTTTTCTTCTTTCCATCTGTTTTTTCCTGCTGAAAGCCTGCTGATTTATTGGATGCACTTTGCAGTCTTTGCGGCCTTCACCAGGGGCCTGCAGTTCCCTAATCTTTGCTCTGATCCTCATCTAGTCTTGCCCCCCACCCATACTGTACAGCTCCACTTGAATCCTAAGGGAAGCCTGCTAGAGACCAGAGGAAACTTCCAGAGTCACAGAAGTTCAGGCTTAGCAAGGACCTAGGAAGTCAGCAGCATCAAGGCTTAGGCTGCAGAAACCTCAAACACAGAGCAGTTTATTTCTCACCCCATGGCATATTTTACTCAGGTGAACAGGCACCTCTACTCCACACTGCCACTCAGAGCCTCGGATGACACAGGCTCCACAACCTTGTGGCCACCACACCTGGAGCATGCATCCTGCTCAGTCACCAGTCAAAGGGAGAGGAAGGAACTAGACAATGAAGCCAGGGTCTGGTCTCCTTTCCTTCCCGAGGACATGGACCACTAGGTGGAGCCCCACAGGATTAGTCCTGTCTACCGAGATGTGAGCCATGATGACGGAGGCAGTAAAAAGCCCCTGTCGGACTTTTTAGACTCCCCCCAACCGGCTGTAGCTCCAGAGGATCAGCCTGTATGTAGTGCTCGTGTGGAGCAGTGCACCCTTGTTTCCTGGACCTCTGTTGGATGTGAGACATGCACAAGAACTAAATCTCCAATATGCTAAGCCAAGAGCCTTCACACTTGAAGCAGCTCGTGAGTACATCCTATCCTAGGCACATACCTTCCCCCTCTATCTGACCCTCCTCAATATCGTGGCATATCAGTAACTGCAGACATGCTGCAGAATTATTTTCTGTAGTTAAATAAAGTTAGAAAAAAATGGCCCAAGATTCCCACTGCACTTTACCATATGAAAAGTTGTTACAAGTCAGGTGATAAATCCAGCATTTACAAACTTATCTGACCACAAAACTCCTACTATTTGCTTACTTATTTTGTTGATTGATTTTAAAATATTTGTTACTGTCCCCTGAAACACCTCGTTCATTCACATTAATGTCCTTTTGGTGGTTTATGTGTCCATGATTCACGAGCCCCAACACTGAGTTCCAAGAGCCCCCCAGGCTCTCTAAACTGTACCAGACGAGACCATGGTGGGGCTTTATGCCATGCTTGCTAAAGTCTCACCAGGAAACACACCTAAGTCTTGAGTCTACTTTTGATGTTTATCAGGATTTGAAGAACTAGCTATGTTATCCATTTGCAGAGCCGCTTTTCTCTCTGTGGTGTCTCTTGACACTCCTTCAGATTTCTCAAAACCTATGTCTATATAATACAGCCAAATTGATTGTGACTGTCTTTCAAAGATATTTTGAGGACAATTTGGAAATAGCTGTCTTACCTTCAGGGATGGGCTTCTTGTTTTCTGCCCTCAGAACCAAGTATACAATGGTGGCTACTACTCCCTTCTGGTGGCTTTTTCTGTTTTTATTTTTTTTCCCACCACTTCCCTTCTTTCTCGACCCATCTCACTCCCATGATGAATGAAGAGTCCTTGGCCCAATAATTAAATGCCCTTTTGGCAGATGGAAGATGATCTTCTCCCAAGCACACTTTAACTTGACTCAGAGTAAATCAATCACTGCATTTTTCTATCATAATCAAAGCATGATCTATGTATACAAGCTGTCACAGACAACATCTTTCTTCATTCTGATGTTATGGGAAACAGACATGCCTTAGAGGAAACACCTGTCAGAGACCTGTACAGAGGAAAAGGCTGGAAGAGACCCACTTCATCCTGAAGGCATCCATCTGGTGTCCTTGCCAAAGGACACCTCACACAATTTAGATCACTATCTTCAACAAAAACTCTCCTCTTTGCTATGCTTTGAAAATGACATGATCCTTACAGAAATATACCTTCTAAACAGACCGATAAATCTTCTCTGAGAATACTCAGTTCTAAACAGTCCTAGAACTTAGGAACAAGGAATAGAATATAAAGGCCAATAGGACTGAAGGAAAAGGCGGCCGCGGGGCACCAACCAAGAGAATAAAACAAAAGGCAGACCCTGACCACAGGTGGAAGCCTCTGGGCGAGGGGGTCTCCGTGTGTGTGTGTGGGAGACTGGCAAACAGTCGGCGGGAGCTGTCTGAGACAGATCCTCAGCAGAACATGCGGTGGGCGAGGATGGGGCTGGTTCCCTGGTGACAAGATTTCTTTCTTCTTCTCAAACGCAGCGAGGTCCTTTCGCTTGGAGCACCCAGGAGGCAACTGGACCTTGAAGTGTGCTCGGCATCAGGTCTCTGGCTTCCACCGTCAGAACTTGGTAGGTCAAACTGACTGGGTAAGAAGAGCTTGCAGCTGGTGTGTGTATGAAAGTGCGGTGTGGCACAGGAGTGATGCTCCCAGCTTTCTTTACGGGCACCTGCCTTTGACTATGCTGCCGTGCATGGAGCCAGCGTCTTGGGGGCACATGCTTGAACATGCCCCAACTAAGGAAGGCAGCTTCTTTCTTCTATGCTTTCTGGAGCCATCTGAATAGAATTTTTATTCTCCCACAGTCATAGCAACTTATTCTGTGTGAATCCTATTATGAAAAGGAAAATATAACATGCTTTTGTTTTCAAAAGGTAGCATCCAGTAAGAGAGACTCAATCTGTGAGGTGAACCTCTATGAAGGAGGTAGATTATGTTTTACAGTACCAGATCAGGCAGCAAATTTCTAGGGTGTTAACCTGCCGTCATTATTTCCTCCAATTTACAGGCCTGACTCAGATTAATTGAAAATGATCTGATGATGGACAGATGAAAGCCTCTCTCCCAGTCCCTATCAGAAAGTTTAAAAAGCATCTATAGTTCCTTTTCCTTTTTTGCAGGACTCTTTTTGAAATGTGTTAAGAAATCCTGGCTTGTGACCAAAATTTCATTTGAAATCTCTGTAAGACTCCATAGGTGGCTTACAAATTCTTGAGAGAAATTTCTCTCCTGAATGCTGAGCGGTATTTTGTTGTTGTTGTTCAAGGTCTGAGTTCCACAAAAATAACAAGTTCATAAAGTCTTAGCATCGAGAAGACACGTCCCCTGGCCGAGTGTTGGGAAAAGGGGCAGAATGTGTGTATTGACATTCTTGGTTCTATCTTTGGAAAATCCATTGCAATGGTCTCTTGAAAGGACTGGTCAAGTTCCTACCACAGGAAGAGAGAAAATCTTCGATCCTGGAATGCCTTTGGTGGTACTGAGAATTTTGTATTTTGAAGGTTACAGTTACTTTCTCTCCAATGGCTGTCTATAATGATAAGGCTATTAAGTCTATACTTGACTTTCTTACCAATTATAACTACTACTTTTTGAAATCACCTCCTATTCCCAGTCTCTCGCTTTCTCTCTCTCTTTCGCCATCTCACACACACATGCACGCGCGCGCACACACACACACACACACACACACACACACACCCCCATATATACCTAAACATACTATAGTCAAATATCAGACTATGAGCGTAATTTTTAGGACTATACTATGATTTCACTTTTCTGAGTTTCACTTGGTGGTCATATATTCACTACAAGATAAAGAAAAAAACTTGAGATTTGAAAGAATGGATACTTTCCAAAGTTCCCCCAAGAACAACTGTGTCTGAGCAGGCTAAAGAGGGCTTCTGGGCTCCGAGCAACTTCTGGGACCCAGTGATTGTGGGCACTGTCAGGCAGGACAGCACACAATCCACCTTCTGGGCTGAGGCCACGGGTGAACCTTTCCTTGACATGCATCGAGAGCAGCACCCAGGGCGCCAACTCCTCTGGGGTGATGTCTGGAGAAAGCTTAGGAGAAAGCATTTGGGAAGAAGGAAATAAATCTGTCTGCCAGCTCAGGGAGACCACTTGTTTTAATTCTGGTTGACTTGGATGAGACTGGGTTTTCCCATGACGTGAGACTTTCAGGGCTAACACCGGTCATTTTCCTGCCAACATAAAGATATATCTCCCTGGTCATTTGAAAAGCTTCCAAGGAATGAGTAAGAGAGCAGAGGAAATATACTTAAAATTATTATGCCTGGAAAAGCTGCCACACACTGCTCAGAACCGTTTTCACTTGTGTGTTTCTAATGAGTTTTTCTGATGCTTAATGGATCGGAGGAAGCTTGGTGCTCAAAGTCGGGCTGTGTTAAGATGACCAGGCTCGCCTATCACCTTTACATACTTGTTGATGCTATTTGTCTTAGCTCGTGTTAGGTGATGGGAATAGAGGAGAAGGGTGGCGGGGGGAGTATTAGGAAAAAAAAAACTGTTATTTGTCCATCTAACTGCTCCCTAAGATGCCTGTTAACTGCTAGACTTGTAAACATGTACTAATTTTAAAAAAAGGAAAATATCAAGTCAGTAAATGCATTAAAGGAAGGAAAAAAGATGACGGGGTTCTTGTGAATTCTGTTTTCCAACCTTCTCTGTCTCTCCAAGTTCTTGGAGTATGCAAAGTCTTCATGGAGTCACTGAGGAATTACAAATTTCAATAATTAAGACCCTTAGTATGGTTTCTAAGTCGACTTGTAACTGGTATTTTAAAAAAAAAAGAAGTGTAAGAAAATACCGGGAATCAGTATAATTAAGGGAATGTAAACTGTCCACCAAGCCAAAGATCAGCTGTGGAGAGAGTGTCTATTTGCTTTCAAATGCTGCTTGACAGATGAAGTCTATCAAATTCACAGGGCCTCTCAATATTCACAATTTAAAATTCCCACCAAGCCATTTTTTTCTGCCCTCTTGCCTAGAAGTTAGAGGCCAGGTCAGAGTGGCTCCAGCCAAGGTGAAGGCGGCGATAGGCTGGTGTTTCTACCAGATAAATCTGTGTCCCCACTTGCGTTTCAGACAGCTCTGCTGAGCTTTGGCCTGTATCTGATGAGCAAACACGGACAGCTTCTTTTTGAGGGCATTTTCGGTGAAAACCTGCATGTGGGCATCTCAGAATTTAAATTGTTACCAGACTGAAGATCAAGGAAAAAGATAAAAAGACAATTTCCTTCTTCCTCACCCATTCCCCAGATGGACGCTTGTTTAAATCCCTTTCCATTCCATGGATATTGCACTTGGGAGTCATTAGGAAGCAAGGACAAATGAGACACGACCCTGAGCAGCAAGTACCTTTCACAAAGGCCAGAATCTGTGCTCCAGGCTGGAGGGCCTGAGGCTCAGGCTCCTGTCTCCTGAGAACCATTTCCTCAGCCATTTTAGCAGAAGGTTGCACTTTCCCACACTCCCCAACACTTTCTAAATATCAAATGACGTGGAAAATATACAGGTTAACCTGAAAGAAAAATCCCCCCAAATCTGTTTAAAGATACACAGTTTTCTTTTTTCAATGGACTAGGAACTCAACAATTAAAACTTTTAACTCTATAATATCTGGCTGAGACAAATACAGATCTGAAGTGAAAGACTTTTCCTTTTCCTTTCTGATCGGATATGGGTGTGGAAGTGGGAGCACAGAATATGTGAAAATTGCCTCACTTTTCATTAAATTGATATACTTACTTCCCAGGTTTTACGGGATCAAGCCCAGATCAGAGCTTAACATGACATAAATGGTCTCCTTATGCAGGGTAGTGAGAGGCTTGCCTTGGAAAATAACTAACAAGAATATTTCCTAAAAGAAATTAAAACTGGAAACAGTGGCATCCATCAGCGGGAGTACGCATGTGGAGGACAGAGAGTCCTGGGTATCAAATTGAAAGGAAAACTCTGCAGAGGAAATTAAAGTGATTCTGTAGTTCATGAATACTATGCATAATTTTCCCTAGAAATAGGAAGTGATGTGTGAAGTCTTCTTTACCCATATTGCTTAGTTTCTCTGAAATCCCTATGGTTGAATGTTGAAATGGAGACCAAATAGTGCGCTGGTGATTACGGATTCTTGGAAACATTGCAAGGACATGACGATGTGTTGAGGGCCACAGACGTTTATGCTTTCCTCACATCTGGAACCTATCAGTGGCAGGGAGCCTGTGAGCACATGCATCCTGAGTGTTAGAGCTCTTTATTTAGCACCGTGACCTGCCAAGGCGCAATGGGGATAATGGAGATGGAGGCCATTTGGGATCACTCTTGACATGGAGCCCTCCTTCTGCTTGGTGTGTTACTGGCATGCTTTGATTAAAGATGAAAAGTTAGAATTACGGGTCTCTGGAGGGGCAGGGGGAGACTGTGGTTAGTGTTCTTTAACAAAAAGATATGATTAGAGTTGAGTTGTTATTAAGGATGAGAGGTGAGAGTCAGGGATTTTTAGTGGGAAGTAGAGGAGTCCCAGGTGAGCTGGCATTAGTACGGCAGGTGGGGTCTCTTGCGTAGATATTCTTAATGTTTTAGGTGTTTGAATTATAGGTGAATGAAAACAAAAGGGGGTACATAGAATATTCATCCTGCTCTGTTCACTTCTTTTTTTTTTTTAATTTTATTTTAAACCAAGAACATGTATTGGTACATTCTACACACAATGGTCACATTCATTACATTAATTCTGTACCTATACATGATGCATCTTGGTTCTCCCTTCTCTCCCCCCCTCCCCTCTGCACCCTCCCTCCCTATTTACAGCAGGTTCATTCATCATTTTCCATATCTGTTCACTTCTTATTTGAAGTTCAGATTTGAGGCTCATCGAGCCCTTAACTTTCCTTATGTCCTTCTCTACAGGTGACATTCATATCTGAATTTCTTGAAGCTGTGGCCTGTTACAGCAAGAAACCACGTGGATGCTCCATCTCTTACTCTAAAGCTCCAGAGGGGACCTTTGGAAGTCATTTCTTTGCATTCCAATGTTGTTTACACAGTTGCCACCACGGGGGTGGGGATGAGAAAATGAGTATGATCCTATAAACTTGGTGGAGACTTTACAAACAATGTAATAATCACCACCAAACACACTCAGATACACAGACAACTCTGTCAATAAGAATCATTCATATTCCAAACCTCAGTGGCTATGCCATGGAACCATTGTGCATGTTGCTAAGTGAATTTCTGACTTAGATCTTTCATTTCATTTTTAATTTCTAATTATTAGTGCATATCTGTGATACATAATAAATAAATTTATTGTGAGGATTTTGTACATATGTGTATTGAATCTTAATCTTTTTTATTACTGCTTGCACTTCACCTTTGCCCCCCTCCCATCCCTCCATCTCTAGATTCCCTTCCCATCTCCAAAAGTCTTTCTTGTTATGTCTCACAGCAGGGACAAAACCAACCTTTCGTCCACCAGTAGTTATCCAATGGACAGAAGAGCAAGCGTTCCTTCTATTGCTCTTGCAGGCCAAATGGAAGATCCAAAATTATGCATTGTCAAGGTTTTCTGTAAGTAACTCTTTTATAGACTAGAATAAATTCACATCCTTGTAAAGCAATATTAATACAAACAAAAAATATTTGCCTTCCTGGACCATATTTTTACTGTTTTTTATGTAAAATTCTTTTCTATCATCTCTTTTTCATATCAAAATATCCATGAAAATAGATTTCCAGTATGTCTAAGCTCTTATCATTCCATGAAAAAATAAAGAATTGTGTTCTACGAAGTCTTCTTTCAAACTTTTCCATTTGACTTTCTCATAGAAACTGTCTTTCATTCACCATTTAGAGAAAATGTCTAACAGCAACTACACCAAAATTTCAGGTGACATATTGACCTAAAATTCTACGCTTCAATTCCTTTATCTTCATATTATATTTTTGATTCAGTAGAGAATTGAGATTCGTAATTAAGAGTTAGTTGCTACATATTCAGGCATTCCTTATTTATCCCTGCTTTTTCCAGCTCTTTATCGTCCTTTTAATCTAAACTCAAAACTTTCTCAGTAATTGTTTGGGATAAAAGTCACTGCCTTCACAAATTACCTTAGAGTTAATCTTTCCCTATGATTTCGAAACATCTGAAGTGCTGGTCAATTTGACCATCTGGAACAGGATTAGCAAAGTTTTTTCTTTGCAGGGCCAGATAACACATATTGTAAGCCTTGAGGTCAAGAGTCTACACTACATTATGTAGGTAGTTACATAACAAGACAGAAAATAAATTCTCACATATTTTAATAGACAATATAAAAACATAATGACAACAATAGGTTAGTATTTGGAGCACCTCTAAAATCTGTGGTCACAGAAGTTAATATTATTTGAGCTTTCTAGCATGTCCTGAGAATCATCCATTCATAGGACTTGACCTAATTTGGTCTGACCCAGAACTTCCTCAGTGGTAACAACCATTTCTTTCGGGGCATTTTCCAAGAATAATCAGCAGCAATTGTTTAATACTGCACATATTAAACTGAGGCAAAAATAGCAGTGTAGCAAATGAGAGAATGGCTAAAATCCTTAAAAGAAAAGCTAGAGAAGAGGAAATGTGTAGGAAGCTTTGAAAAGTTTTGGAGTATTAATTCTAGTAATCTTAATTCCCCCCTCTACACACACATCCACATGCATCTACATAGGTACACATGCCTATGAAAGACCTGAGATATCCCCAATCACTTCTACCTGCCCTTGAAACTCTGCACACAAAGTAATTCGAGACAAAGACACAGATGTAGACTTCTGGAGTGTTCCCGTTGGCAGAGGCAAAGAAACTCATTGGCTGAAGGCTTTCAAAAAAACTTGGTGCAGGGGCTGGGATTTAGGTCAGTGGTTAGAATGTTTGCCTAGCAAATACAAGACCCTGAGTTCAATCCCTGGCACCAATAAATAAATAAATAAATAAATAAATAAATAAATAAATAAATAAAGAAACTTGGTGGAATCACAAAATTGAGTGAGTAGAGACTTAGGTGTCAACACACAACAAAGGATACAGACTTCAGAGAATTAGCTGAGTAAAGATGCTAAACAAAAGAACAGTAGGAACAACATAACAGCAGCAAACATTGAAGTGAGAGAAGGGAATAATTCTAGAATGCCTCTTATTATTAAAAATGTCTGACTTTCAGTAAGAAATTATGAGACATAACAACAAAGAAAGTATGATCCATGTATAGGAAAAAGAACAATCAATGAGAGTTTATCACAAGTATGTTGAAATAATTTAAGGAAACTATGTTTAAAGTACTAAAGAAAACCATGAGAACACTATATCACCAAATATACAATATCAGTAATTACAATAGCTGAAGAGAAAATTTCACTAGAGGTGCTCTACAGCAGTTCAGAATCAACAGAAGAAGGAATTAATGAACTTGGTTAGAGGGCAATATACATTATACAGTCTGAGGAAAAACAATAAAAATACTGAATAAATGAATGAGGCTTCAGAAAACTGTGGGATAGAGTCGAGTGTGGTGGCATATGCTGAGAATCCCAGTTCTCTGGGGCATTGAGGCAGGAGGACTACAAATACAAAACCCCAGTGTATGATGTCATCAAATGTACCAACATACATATAACAAGACTTCCAAAACAGATGAGAGAGATAAGGCAGAATAAAATATTCGAGCAGAATATTTTTAGGCAAAAAAGCCACAAATTTGATGAAAACAGTAATCTATATATTTAAGAAGTTCAACAAACTTCAAGTTGGGTAATCTCTAATATTTTCACACCTGCATACATCATGATCAAATTGATGAGGGTCAAAGACCAAAAAAAAATCTCGAAAGCAGCAAGTACAAAGCAACTCATCTACAGCAGACCCTTAATACAATTAATGGATAGTTTCCCCTTGTAAACCATAAATGCCGGAAGGCCATAGGAGAACATACAAAAAGTTCTGTCAAAAGGAAGGCAGTCAAGAATTCAGCAAAGTATCCTTTAAAAATGATTGAAGGATTAAGACATTTCCAGATAAACAAAAATTGCCCAGATTGTTGCTAGCTCTACTCCAAGAAATTCCAAAGACATTGCTCAGATTGAAATGAAAGGACAATAAATACCAAGTGAAACTCCTGAAAAAAACTAAGCATATCAGTAAAAATAATTACATATGTAATACACACTTCTGTATTCTTCTACTGGACTTAAAAGTGTGCAGTGTTGTTGATGAGTGTGTAATTTGTATGAAAATAGCACAAAGGTAAGATGAAGGACTAGAGTTATATAGGAGTGAAGTATTGTGTAGTATTGAAAATAAGTTGCTGTTAATTCAAACTGTGTTGTTTTAAGTTATTAATTTTAATCCTTGGGCACTGAGTAAGAACAAAAACTTCTAGGAGAAATAACAAGATAATTAAAATAGTAGAATAGAAAGTGTTTAACAACAAAGTAGGCTGTAACATAGGAATAGATAAAAAAGAGACAAGACATGGAAAAAGAGAAGACATGAATCCTCCATTTTACTTTAGATATAAGTTAATGGTATTAATAAACATGTAAAGGGGGTAATAACAACTATAAGACACATATTCTCTTTATAAAAGACAGAAGCACAGGTAGATTGAAAGTAAGAGGATAGCATATAATACACCCTGCCAATAGCAGTCAAGGGAGAGCTAACACGGTAACACTAATCATAAACAAAACGGACTAAAAGAAAAAATTTGTAACTAAATACAAGAATGGCATTTTACTGTGATAAAAGTGAGAGTCTACTAGGAACACATGAAAACTGGAAAAACATATACATCTAAGAAGAAAGTTGCCAAACATATGAGGCAAAATCTAACCAAATTGGAAGAACAATAGACAATTCGACAGTAATAGTTGGACACTTCACCAGGTACAACATGAATGAGATAATATGGAAGAACAGCAACAAGGAAAGAGAAGACTCCAGCAACAGCATAAACCAATAGACTTGCTGGAACTTTAGAACATTTCCTGCCCCCAAAGCAGCAGAATACATATTCTTCTCAAGTGCCCATGTAACATTCCCCAGGTGAAATTATAAGTCAGACTATGAAGTATACCCTTATGAATGTTCAGTTATTGAAATTATTCAAAGCGTGTTTTCTGCCCACAATGGATTACAATAAGAATCAATCACAGAAAAAAATTTGAGAAATTCACAAATATGTAGCAAATAAATAACACATTCTAAATAATAAAGAGGTGAAAGAAGAGTTCATAAGAGAAATTAGAAAATACATTGGTATGAATTTAAGTAGAAAAACAACCAAAACTTATGGCATAGAGTGAAAGCAATTCTCAAAGGAACGTACGTAGCTATAACTGCCTCTATTAAAAAGAAGAAATATCAAATGCATGACCTAGCTCTCATATTACTAAGCTAAAAGAGGAAGAGCCGCCTGTACCCAGAGCGACAGAAGGAAGTAAAAACAAATGAAATAGAAAAAAAATAATCAATAAAACAAACTGTTGGTTATTTGAAAAGATTAAAAAATTTACAAACCTTTAGCCAGATGTCTTAAGAAAAGAAGAGAGAAGGCTCAAGTTACTAAAATCTGAAATGAGAAGGGGGATATATCAGCTATAAAGAAATAATAATGATTATAAGGATTCGCTAAAATAGATGCTAACAAATGTAGATGAAAGGGGACAAATAGCCAGTAAGACATGAGCTGTTGAAAATGACTCAAAAAGAAGAAGAATCAGGACAAACCTAAAAACTTCTTACACAAAACATCCAGGCCCAGATGTCTTCACTTATGAATTATAAGAAATATAAAAAAATTAACTTCAACCCTCACAAATTCACATAAAAAGAAGAGGAAGTTTTTCCAAACTCATTCTATGAGGCTGCCTTTCTTGACTCCAAAACCAGACAATGATATCACAAGATGATATAACTACAGATTCATGCATTTATGAATGTAAAGGGACTCTTACCTTTTCAAGAATATAGTGAGAAAAGGAATCCCAAAACATATAAAAAGGATTGTGTACCATAACCAGGTGGGATTTATTATCTGAATAAAACTTAATGTAAGGCTGATTCAACCTCCAAATAAACTATGTAATACAGTATATTAATAAAATAGGGGGGATAAAGACTACATGATAATTTCTATATTGGCAAAAAAGAACTTGAGAAAAGTACAACATGCTTTCATGATGAAAACATTCAGCATATTAGAAATAGAAAGTAACTTCCTCATACTGATTAAGAACATATTTGAAAATCTCACAGCTAACATAATATTGGTCTGTGAAAGACTGAGAACTTTCTTCTTATGATTAGGCGCTTGACAAGCATGTCAATTTTCACTGCGTTTATTCACCTTTGTACTCGAAGTTCTAGTCAGGACAGTTAGGAACACACATACACATACAAAAACACACACACATACACAAAGGTATGTAGATAGGGAAACATAATTCTATTTGCATATGATATAGCTATATATATGGAAAATACTAATGAATACATACATATCGCATACATACACAAGGAAAAAATCTATGAGAACAAAAAGTTTCACTAAGGATGTAGGATGCAAAAATATTATACAAAAAAGGATTGTATTTCTATACTTTTGCAATGAAAATAAAATTAAGCAAACAATTCCATTCATAATAGCATCAAAATGAATTAAAATGCTTAGGAATAAATTTAAAATATATGCAAGATTTCTACAATGAACACGAAGCTTTTTTGAAAGAAATAACAGAAGATCTAAATAAACAGAAAGATACTGCATGATCACAGATTGTAAGAATAAATATTATTAAGATGCAAAGGTCACCAATTTGAAGATTCAGCTCAATCTCTAGCAAAACATAGATGTATTTTTTAGCAGAATATGATGAACGCATTCTAGAATTCACATGGTCATTAAAAAGACTGAGAATAACCAAAGTAATTCTGACAAAGTTGAGGAATTTTATGTCCTGATTTTAAAACTTCCTACAAATTACATTAATCACAAAAGCAAGTTACTGGCATAAATATAAATCAATTCAGAAGAACTGAGTCGAGATGTGAACTCTTACACTTACACTCAATTCATTTTCATTAGGGATGCCAGTACAATACAACAGAAAGAAAAGTGTTTTCAACAAATACTGGATCACCATCTTGCCAGCTGTACAAAAATAAACTAAAAATGGATGGAGGACTTAGACATAAGAGCTGAACATAAAACTCTTAGGAGAAAACATAGGTCTAAATCCAAGGTTTTAAAAATGTAAACCTTTAATTAAGCTATAGTATTTTAGTTATAATATCCAAAAGCAAAGGCAATAAACACTTATTTGGCAGTTATCAAATTTAAAAAGTTCAAAGGACTCCACAAAGAAAGTGAAAAGACAGTTCATGAAATAAGAGAAAATATTTGCCAATAATATATCTGGTAAATCATTTAATCAAGAATATGTTAATAACAGCCCAACAACAGAAAAGATAACCAAGTAAACAAAATAGGTGAAGAACTTGAATAGATATTTCTTCAAAAGAAATATGTAAATAACCAATAATCATATCTTCACTCCATCATTAGCTATGAGGGAAATCAAAATAAAAAACTCAGGAGGCTGAGGCAGAAAGATCCCAAATATAAGCCAGCCTGGGGAGCTTAGTGAAATCCTGTCCTAAAAATGTTTTTTATAAAGTTCTTGAGATGTAGCTCTGTGGCAGAGCTCCACTGAATTCAATCCTATGTACTGCAACAAACAAACAAACAAACAATTTTTTAAAACTCACAAGGAGATATCATTTCACATACACTTAAATGGCTAGACCAAAATGACAGGTAATGACATGTATTAGAGAGGATTTAGGTAAACAGGAAGCTCTATACACTGTGGCTATGATTGTAAATTAGTGCATCTACTTCAGAAAATAGTTCGGCAGTTCCTCAAAATGCTGTGCATAGAGTTAGCATATGGGTCAATAATTCAATTCCTAGGTGTAAACCCAAGAAATTTGAAAACATGCATCTGTACAAATACAAAAAACCTGTATACAAACACTCATTGCAGCATTATTCATAACAAAGAATTAAACAACTCGAAGATCTGTCAACTGAGTGAAGAAAATGTAGTGCATCAGTACAATGGAGTACTTTTAGTTACAAAAAGGAATGAAGAATTGATATATTACAACATAGTTCCTAAGTAAAAGAAATCAGACAAAAGACCACGTATTGTATAATTCTATGTTCATCAAATTTAAAAAGGTAAGCCAAGCGAGACAGAAAGTGGGTTGGTGGTTGCCAGGAGATATGTGGGGTGGGGCAACTGGAAAGTGATTGGTTTGGTTGTAAAATTTTCTTTGTGTGTAATGAACCCATTCTAAACTTTGGTAGTCATGGTGGTTGTACAACTCTATAAATACGCTTAAAATGCAGGTTTGTATGTTTTGAAGAGTGAATATTGTGCTATCTGAGTTATCTCTCAATGAAGCTTTTATTTAGGAAAGGAAAAATTATTGTGTTCTATTCATTTTCCTGTAAAGTCAAATTCTTCTGTATAATTCAATTAACTACATGTACTATAATATCATATAGTTACCGACATTTGTGTAATAAGAATTGACCAGTCTAGAAGAGGTTAAATTATAATCGATACATTCTTCCAGAAAGAATCACAAATGTGCTTACTAGTTTCTGCAGTTATTTCCATTTAAGTTTATGGAAACAGTAATGATGTGTATATAAGTAAGATAAAGGCAAAGCTAAGGAGAATGGTTTATTCTATGAGCTCTGACTTAAAGAGATTGAAAATATTTTGTAATTATTATGAATATAGATATTCCTTGACTTATGATGGGGCCATGTCCTGATAAGCCTGTCATAGACTCCAAATATCATTAAGGTAAGTAGCCTGCTGTACATCCTGGCTCAGCGACACAGCACACTGTGGAGGATCCGTTGTTAGCCGCATGGCTCAGTGGCCAGCGGGAACTGTGGTCAGAAAGCACCACACTGCATATCCCTGGTGGTTATTGGATTGGTATTTTTAAAATTTCATATTTCATTTATTGATGGCTGATAAAACAAAAGCAATTGACTTTTGTATAACAATTGTATATCCTAGGACATTGGTGTTATCGCTTCTTAGTTGCAGGTGTTTTTAAAATTTCTCCTGAAAACATTAAATGTTTAGGAATTAGCCTAACAAGGAAGGAAAAGACCTGTACAACAAAAACAACAGTACTCTGAAAAAGACCAGAGAGGGCATCAGATAATGAAAAGAGATCCCCTGTTCTTGGACAGGTAGAACTAATACAGTCAAAATGGCCACATTTCCAAAACGGATATATATTATCGCAATCCCAATCAAAATATTAACAGCATTCCTCACAGACCTAGAGAAAACAATGTTAAAATTCATATGGAACCAGAAGAGACCAGAGATTCATATGGAATCATAGCAAAAGCGATCCTGGATAACAAGAGTGAAGCAGGCGGCATTTCGGACTTAAAATTACATTAAAGCTACAGTGATTAAAACAAAACAAAACAAAACAGCATGGTTTGGGAGCAAAAACAGATATAATCAATGGAACAGAATAGAAGAAGCAGAAACAACCCTGGGCACAATCAGCTATTTAATCTTTAAAAAAGGGGCCAAAACATACACCAGAGCAGGTAGCCTCTTTAATAAATGGTGCTGGGAAAATCGGATAGCCACATGCCAAAGATTGAGTCTAGACCCATCTATCTCAACATGTACTAAACTAAAATCAAAATGGATCAAAGATCCAAATGTTAGAGCAAAACACAATCTGCTGGAAGATAAAACTCTTGAAGACAGAGGCATAGACAAGGACTTAATAAACAGAACACCAAAGGTACAAGAAATAGTACTGAGAATCAAACAATGGGATCATATTAAAAAGCTTCTGCAAAGGCAGGGATACAACCATCAGAGTGAAGAGACAACCTACAGAATGAAGAAAAAAAGCTGGCCATCTACTCCTCAGACAGAGGACTAATATCTAGAATATATAAAGAACTCAGAAAAAAATTAGACTTCTCAAAATAAAAGACCCAATTACACAATGGGAACCTGAAATGAATAGTTGCTCCTCAGAAGAATGGCCAATCAATACATGAGAAAATATTCAACATCACTGGCCCTTAGAGAAATGCAAATTAGAATAACACTAAGATTCCATTTTACTCCAGAAAGAATGGTTACCACTGAGAAATCGAATAATAACAAATGCTGGTGAGACTGCGGGGACAAGAAAGCATTCTACATTGTTGGTGGGAATGTAAACTAGTAAAACCACTAAGGAAATCAGTATAGTGATTCCTCAAGAAACTAAAACTAGAAATTCCATTTAATGCAGTTATTCCCCTTCCAGGTATCTTCCTGAAAGAGTTAAAGCATCATATTACATACATACTCATGTTTGTAGCAGCACAATTCATACCTTAAATCTCTGAAACAGCCTATATGCCCATCAACAGATTACTGGATAAAGAGAATGTGACATTTATACACAATGGAGTACTACTCAGCCATAAGTCACTTGTAGGAAAGTCATCTCTAGGAAAATGCACACACCTTAAGACCATAATATTAAGTGAAATAAATCAGACACATAAATACCTCACGGATTTTCTCATACAAGAAACCTAAAATATAAATAAAGAGCAAAATAAAAGGTAGATAATAGGAAGTTCGGAGATCTTTTTCAAATGGGAAGGGAATTACGAGATGGGGGGAAAGGGAGGGAAATGGGTTGAAAAAAGGAATTGAGTCTTATTATATACACCAACCAACTCCCCACAATACAAGTAATCATTATGTAATACAAACACGTACTACTAAAAAATAAAAGCTAAGAAGAAAATAAGCATAGATTCCTAGATGGTACACAATAAAATAAATAAATAAATAAATTTCTCTTTCGACTTTAGGGCCACATGTTATTCAGAAGTACATTGTTTAATTTCCGATTTGGGGGAGATTTCTCAGATTTTGGTTATTACTTTGTAGTTTAATTCCACTGTGATCTGATAGCATACTTCATCTGATTTGTGTGTTCATTTACATTTGTTAAATGTATAACCTAGAATATGGTTCATTTTATGTGGTTCAGATCAACTATATCCTCATTTATTTTCTTCTGGCTTGACCAACTCCTGACAAGGGAGTCATGAAGTCTCCAAAAGTTTTGGTGAATTCGTCTCTTTCTCCTTAGCCTCGTTCGTTTTGTTCCATATATTATGGAGCCCTGTGTTTAAAGGCATACAAGTTTAGGATTATTGTGTGCTGGAGAACTGACCTCTTTGTCATTATGTAATGCCCTTCTTTATCTATGACCATTTTTCTTCTAAATTTGACTAAAATTGATATAGGTATTCAAGCTTGCTTTTCAATTAGTGTTAGCATGATTTATCTTTCATCCATAATTACATTTTGAAGCCCTCCAAATCTTCATATTAAAAGCGGCTTTTTTGTAGACAGCACATAATTGAGTTTTGATCTTTATCTGTTCTGATAATTCTCTTTTGTTTGTTGTATCTATACAATTCGCACTGACAGTGATAGTTGATACAGCTAATATCTACCTTGTTTGCAGTTGACTTTCTGTTTGTTGTGATTGTTCTTTGTTTCTTCCACCTTTTTCTCCTGCTTTCTCTCATTTTAACTGAGCCTTTTATATGATTTCATTTTATCTCTTATCTTGCATGTTACTTATACATCTTTTTAAAAAATTCAGGAATTGTCCTGGAATTGTCAATATGTATTTTTAATTTTTTTTTTTTTTTTTTTTTGGTGGTGCCGGGGATCGAACTCAGGCCCTTGTGCTTGCAAGGCAAGCACTCTAATCACTGAGCTAAATCCCCAGCCGTCAATATGTATTTTTAACTAAGCTAAATCTACTTGCTTATGTGCAGTGTAGGTAGCTTATTACTTCCTCTGCCTCCTTCCCCTCACTCAACATTGCTGAGGTTAGGAGTCTGTGAGACTTAGTGTTAATATAGCCAGGAGTTGCACCACATTTGATCATCGTTGCTGTGGTAGAGTCTCCAAGTCTCTCTAGTGTCCTTGTTTTTCACTCCTCTGTCCTCACTGGGTTTTCCTAAGAACTCCTGTTGAACAGACTGCATCTTGCTGCTCTTTCAACTATGACACTTTTTATACTAGAGCCCTGTTGGTGTGGTACTAATAGAAGGGAAGATTACATACTTTATGATTAACTCTCAGTTTTTTTGGTGTCCCTGTGACTTTTATGGTGTCTCTTCATCCTACCTCCCAGGTTCACCCCTCCCAGCGCTTAGGTGAGGCAGGAAGGGGAGAGGCAGCTATTGCAGGACACGCCATTGTCCCAGGTAGACAAGGCACTGGGGCGGCGGCTGTCCTGTAACTCTTCTCACACTCCAGAGTCTATGAGTGGACCTTCCCTGGCTCTTCACTGTGAGACCCATGTGGGGTTCCTAGCGGTGAACCCCCTAAAGTGCAGAGTGCCTCTAATTCTGCGGCCCTCCAAGTTTCTCATTTGTCTTTCAGTCCACATTCAGCCTCCAGGAAATCACCAAAACAACCCTGTAAGAGTCCCCACCATTTACAACTGCAGTGGCTCCCTCTCCAGAAAGCATGTCTCAGCTGACTCCCAGACTGACTTCAGGGTGACAATTTGATTCTCTGACGGGCCAAGAAGAGTCCTTTGGGTCTGTCCAGTTTTCTCTGGCTGTAAGGACTGGTGTGATCCTTCAAAGCTCTGTACATGTTGGAGCTATGGGGGGAAGTTTGACAATGACGTTCCTTAGCCCCAGTGACACAGGCTTCAGAGACAGGCTCTTCTGTGCCGTAGACTTCAAATGTGGTTCACATCCCTGTACATTCAGGTACCTGTTTAACCAGAGAACTCCCTTCTCGGTAATTAAATACACTTTGTTCCTGGGTCATTACGATGTGATTTATGACATGCGCGTGATTGTCAGAATTACTGTGGGTAATTAAAATACGAAGTGAAGGCTGCCAGAGGCTTCAGTCTCTCTCAGTTGTCCTCATTAAAAATCAGGAGCTGACCAAATTATAAACAGACCAGTTTGCACAAGTTCCTGGCAAAACCTAATTACGAGACTTAACCTTATTCTATCAGAACTCACTCCATTAGTCATGCAAATTCCAAAAAATGATTAAGTTATTTTATGTGCTGGAATTGCACAATTAACAATAAAGAGGTGGGTAACGGTAATTAGACATTGCTAGGAGGCTTTATTGGGTCAGGTCACTCTGGGTCAAACTTGCAGCTCTTCTTGACCCACATCCAACACATCACACACACACACACCCCACGTTTATGATAAAAGAATATTTTAGTGGTTTTATAGTGAATTTATGAGCACTTTTACTTGAGAACTGAAAGAAGGAAAATGGAGGAAGATTTATAATGAGCCGCATTTGACGCATTGTCTGGGAACTGGGCAGAGAAGGCTATTTGGTGATAGCATCTGTAGAATCCTCTCCTTCCATAAAAAGCAGAGTATTGTGGGGAGAAGTCAGAGCTCTGAGGTCATCTCAGGATATGGCAGCCGGAACACATGCAAGTGGTAACTCCAAACTCAGAGGCACTTCAACGATCATATCTCATCTCCTCTCTAATTTTACAGACACAGACTTAACTAGTGGAAGCGTGTGGCTGCCAGTTAGTAAGACAGCCAGGCTTCAGGCTTAGGGCCAGGCTTCCCTTCTGTAAGATGGGCCAGGCCACGGAGTGATGGAGACGTGGGTGAGCACCAGACCTTTCACAGCGCAGGCCTGGCGGGCAGAGCACTGAAGGCAGGTCCCCACTAAGTGCCCAGTTTACAGCAAGGCACATGCTCTGATTGTTCAGCTCGCTGAGAGGCAGTAACAGAACTGCTATGTGGAAACCCAGAAATCATGATGCTTATTTGAAAGAAGTCAAGAACTTGAATACATGTCTGGGGAAGCAAAAGTAAATAAAATTTAACAGACAAGGAAGAAATAAAAGAAGAGAAGGAAAGAAGGAGGGAGGAAAAAAGAGAAGAAATGCATATGTTATAGATATACATGATATTTGAGAGTTACAGGTTCAGATCAGCTTATGGAGCTGAGCAGGGCCAATATGGTTGAGCTGGAGCACAAATAAATGTTTCTTTAGAGGGACAGTGTAAAAAGAGCAAGAGAAGCAGGGAGAAGCATTTCCCACTGGCAGAAACTCCAGCTCCGTGTACATCACTAACTGACTGCCATTATCAACTCATCCACATATGAAATCCACCCTGTAGTACACTCTCCTGGGTTAAGGACAGACAATTTTCTGTTCAGTAGACTATGAGGTCTCAAAGGCGAGGTACAATGCCATGAACTCTGAAGAATGGAGCAATCCTCTGGAGCCCTGCCTGTAGGGTTGTGACTGGAGACTATCCACAGGCCTCTAGGCTCATCCAGATGTCATCTTCACACGAATGTGACAGACAAACTCAGATGGAAGGTCCTCTTGGAGATGACATAAAAGAGGAAGCAGTCGGGACAAGGGAGTCAGAGATGCAGTAGAAGAGGGTGGATCTGGTTTGGGGGAAGGGAGCTGCTGACGCTGAGAAGACTGTCTACAAATCACTTCTTTACTCCAGTGAAAGACTGATATTTGCGGGTTCAGGGGTGAGCAGATGAACAGTAGAAACTGATAAAATGCACACACACACACACAGCAATACAGGAGGAAAGGAAGGAATCCAGTTGTATCACGGCGATTCAGACACCCACCTTTGACGATGTTGGGGCCATTTTCAGGGTGTGTGTCTCTATGTGTGTCTGTGTGCCTCTGTGTGTGTGGTGTGACTCTACTTTTCACAACAGCACCGTGAGGTAAACAGGAAACACCAATTCTCACCACATTTTATGATGAGGAGAAATTAAGTGACCTACTGAAAGTCCCGAGATGGTAAGCAACAGCTTTGGACTCCCCATACCCAGATCTCACGTCTAGTATTTGTTCCTCTAAGATATGCTGGAGGATTGTGGTAGCACTCAGAGTGAAAGTGGCGGTACAGTGAGGTGTGGTGATAAGTAAAGAGAATTCACACACACACTTCCTGTCTCCTCCTAAGAATCTAGCTGCCATTCACTGTATGGTTTAATTTTCTGTCTTCTTTCCATGATGGCAAAGCCTCGGGAGTCTGCAGAGGGGCTCCTGAGACAGCAATGCAGCTGTGTCGCCTGGTCCCAGAAGGGCATCTCGAGACTCCCAAGGGCATCCCACTCTTCGTGTATAGGAGGCCTAGGAGAGCTCTGTGCCCTCCATAGCTGCCTGTATCTGTTTGCATTGCCCCCACATTCCTAGATAAACGATACCTTCTCTACACAATCCTGTGTGCCCCGCCCACAACAACGCCTGCGTATTTGTCACTCCTTTCTACGTGTCTTCTTGTTCTACTGTTTTGCTTTCTGGTTTTTTGTTTTTAATTTCTCAGGTTTTTTTTTTTTTAAGAACAATATGACACATTTACCCTCAAAGGCAGAGGTGTCCCTGGAAGAGGTACACAGAGAAAACGCAACCACAAACTGCATCTGCCAGCTCAGTGGAGCCAGACAGCCACCTCGACTTTTGCTTAAAACCCAAACAGGGCGATTGCCAGTTGGTGATTCCAACCAGCCGGTGGAGTTGGCCTCGACCATCTGACAAGAGGGATCCCTTTCCTCAACAGCAGCTTCCCCACCTCTCTCTCTCTCTTCTTTTTGCTTGAGAACACAATTTTGCACTTGTCCTTGATACCAATAACTGGAGGGTGGGAATTATTCAGAAAGCTCGTGTTCGACACCCCATCTGTTCATTTCTCACAGCAATATATAATGTAAAGCTATAAAAACTTGAAAAATAATGCAACATAAAAAGGCATTGACTCAGCTCCAAGAGGCCATAAATGGTAACAAATACTGCTGGATGATTTATTTCATGCTGCAGTCTTTACAGTAAGTCATCTTTCAGACATTTCCTTGTGACAGGTTTTAATAATATTAATGCCCAGAGCAATCCAAATCATCGCCAATAGACGTATTTATCAAGCTGCCAATCCGAGTAAATGAAATTCTATAAGCAATAATGTAACATGTTTAAAGGAAGCTAATAAAACAAGTCAGCAGAGAAATATTACTTCAAAGTATTCTCTCCCCTAATCCAGTCCTTCGTGTTATACAGCCAAAATGCAAATCTTTCCATACTTGATTTATTGCTCCAAAAATACCAATGACCTTTTCCCAAGCTTCTGCATGTATATTCACTCTTACACATTCATAAAGCCTGTAGCGCATCCTGCCAGAGTCGCTGAACACTGGAGTGCTCAGCATTTATTGTTATGTTTGCCTTGCTTTTACACAAGCACTTGATTGGTGCCTGAGCTGAATAACATCTAAGTTTCCAAGCCTTATTAAAATGTAACAAATACCCGAGCCATAAACCAATCCTTACAGTGCCCGCCCTCGGTGGCCCTTCCACGACGGAGAGAAAGACAGACCCGCGCGATGATTTACCAGCTGCCGGGTAAATTTCAAACGAGGGACAGCTGATCTGCATTTCCCTTCGCTCGAGCTGGCTTCCCTTTGTGTTAGCTTTCTTCCTGCGAGTCCTGCAGATCTCAGCTTGGCCTTTCAAAGGCAGCTCAGGCCCTGCCTCCTTCAGGAAGCCTTCCTAGTTGATTTCGTTACTTTTCTGCTCTCCAGCCCAAAACTTGACTCATTCCTCAGCACACCGCTATGATTAATGCATCCACGGAAGCATAATACACAGCAAAGGCACCACCGAGTATTTGGTGGAAGCGTACACTGCACTGACTTATTCTATCCATTCTACAATTAACTGATGGCTCACTTTTCTCACATGTTAGACACATGCTTCTTAGGGTTGGACTTACTGTTTAATGAGCGCCGCGAGTGTCCACGACGTGTACCCCATAGGCACACGACATATACGTTTATGTATACATCTCCTAACTGGCATGCCACGCTAATGTTTAAAGCGATGCCACCAATTTCTTATGAATGTGGTTCTTGTATTTATTTGGAGTCAATTGTTTGGGGTGTCTTCCCAAGTGCCGATCTGCAGTTCTTTACTTCCTTGAGATCGTCCCATTCCCCTACCGCATGGTCAAGTGTGTTTCCGAGGACTATACTGTCTGAAGATGACAGGGCAAGTCTGGGAAAGCCGAGTCATGCTGAGCCAGTCAGATATTTTCTTCCCGTAATGAGAAACCAGGATGCTGCGGAGCCTAGTGTGAGCTAAGTCATGACTCTGCGTCTATGAAAACATCGCCCGCTACGCGGGGATACAGCAAGCCTCAGTGAAGAGGTGATGCCCATGATAGAGCACAGAGGCCCCAGTGACATGGCATAGCCGAGTGACTACCTTTGGACATGCAGACTTGCAGTTCCTGGTTCCAGTCTTCCTTATAGGTTTTCTGATCCATAATTTCATATCAGAAATTTTTTTGGTCTTCATTTTGGCAAAGTTATCCTACTTGCAACTGGTTTGGCATTAGTTAAAATACTTATATTTAATCTCTAAATCAGCTTTACAAAAGACCAGGAGAGATGTATTTTGTTTGAAAGGAGTTTGTTTTTTATAATGAGAAGCTCGATTGGGGGGGGTGTTTCTTAAATACAAAGCCATTTGTATCTTGGGAATACAGGATTTTTAGAGTTGGGTTTGGGACTATCTTTAGGACATAGTGAGAATTCACTCGTTATTAGTCACTTTCCCATCACTGGAACAAAACACCCAACACCCATAACTTAAAGGAGGAGAGGTTTGTTTTAGCTCACAGTTTTTAGAAGATTCAGTCCAAGGCTGGCTGACTCCAAGGCAGATACATCACGGTAAAAGAGTGTGGGGAAGGGCAGCTGCTCACCTCATGGCAGCCAGGAAGCAAAGAGGGAAACGAGGCTGGGAGGAGAATACACCCTTCCGGGTCACGCTTCCAGTGCCCTACTGCTGCACAGGCCCTGCTTCCTAACAGGACATTCAGCCATTGAGCTCAACCCAGGATGGATCCACTCCTGAGTATGGTGTCCCCATGATCTGATCACCTTCACACACACGAGGCTTTTGGGGGACATGTTAGATCTGAACCATAACACTAGGCAAAGGTGGGAAGGGGGAGACACATTCTGGATTTGTACACAGGCTGGAGGCAGGAGAAGAACCATAGTGCTAATGTGGAGAAGTGAGAGAATACAGTATCATTTGGGTTCAGAGGGTTTTGTGAGAGGCAAAGGCCATATGAGAAAGGGCACGTTGAGGATTTTGATCTCATTTGTAAGGAAAACAGTACTGTCAGTTTTTCATTTTTGATGCACCACTCCAACTGTAATAGAGGAATGGATAAGAAAGGACAAGAATAGATGTGGGGAGACCAGATCAGGGGTCATTTCAGGAATGAAATACCTTGGGGAGCACAGATGTCTTGGAGAAGAAGATGGTAGCTTGATTTGGGCTTAGAATTAAAGATGGAAACAATAGAGAGATTGAAAAGATTTTTAGGGATAAAATATCAAAAACCCCACAGGTCATTGTTGTTTTATTGTTTTGTTTTGCCTGTGTGTGTGTGTGTGTGTGTGTGTGCGCGCGCACGCGTGCCTGCATGCATGTCCCACTTTACCATGTGTTTTCAAGTAAATTAGATAGGAAGCAACAACTTGGCCAAAGTTTTAATTTTATTATTTTATCCACTAACTTGGCGCAAAGATGTTGGTCTACGTCTGGCTAGTTTTCCTACTTCTCCACTTCCTTTCCTCCCTTCCTCATATCCTGTCTACTTCCTACCCCCATCAGCCTCTTCCTGTAGCCTGTATTGTATTCTCAATATGAAAACAAACCAGTCAAAGATTGAATTAGCTCAAGGGTTGAGACACAGTCTGAAGAAGGCTTCTGTCTCCTGAAATTTTTCCGTCCAGACCTACATGCCCAGTCTCTCTTCTTGGGAATAACTTTTATTCCTTCTATGTTTCTGTTATTTCTTGGCTTGGAAAAAATCCTGTCACCAGATTCAGTGGCTGTAACAGTAAAGTGAGGGAGAATAGAGGAAGGTAAAGGAGAGGAGGAAGAAAACCTGGGGTCTTTCTTCAGATGTGCAGGGGGACATGGGAATATCCGGTGATAGGTGCTTCATTAGGAACCACTGCCCTTACCCTCCCCTTCCTGCTCTGAAAGAGAAGAGGACTCTCAGCAGGGAGACCTTGAATGCCCCTTGGACGGAGTGATGTACTCAGAGTGGACAGAGGTGGTCTGTTCATGTAGAGTATAAACACGGGTTTCTCCTTAGTTTTCCTTCCTGGTCCCAAAAAACATTAAAGGTTTAGAGCTTTCTAAAGTAGGTCTTTGACCTTGAAAAATAGATGAATGGAACAGTCATCCAGGATGGTTCCTTTCTATTCTCTTTTTTAGTATATTCAACCAAATCTTTACAGATGAGTTGTAAAAAAGAAAAAAATAGAATCTATTTAGAGGGATCAGAGCTTCACATCACTGGGTTCGTTGGTGTGTGTGTAAGCACATACTCTGGATGTCTGCCTCAGACCTCTGATTTCTCTGGGCGGGGTCTGGGTTGCCGTGGGCAAGAAGCTAGCAAGAAAAGACGGGCAGGAAGCACTGACTCGTGGCCATGGCCGCAGCCCTGGAGCCCGGTGAACCCAGAAAGGAGAAGGCAGAGTTAGAAGATCATGCGATGCTGGTGTAGGACGGTTTATCGTGGTGACTTTAGGATGCTGGTTCCACTGCAGGTATAATTATTCAAAGCAAAGAATCCAGCAAAGAATTGCCAGAGAAGGAATGAAAAGTAAGATTTTATATGAAAGCACCCACCTTGATGGGGGGGAGAAAAAGCAACAAGATATATCAAGTACAGGTACAAATCCCCTGTGATGAATGTTATCACTATGTACATCTAAAATGTACCATTAAAATAAAATAAATTTAAAAAAAAGAAAGCACCCACCTTGATCCTGAAAGAAAACAAGCCAACAGCAGCAACTGGACAACTTGAACACAGAAAACCAAAACAACTGTTTGAAGTCAGAATGAACAGCATTTGGATCAACTGCATGCAGCATTTTATACACACAGTACAAAATCCTCGATCAAATAAATAAAGTATGTATAGACCAAAAAAAAGAAGACCAAACTCAAACTTGGAGGCCAAGCACAAGAAGCTTTTCCTGTTCTCTTTCTACCTCTGAACCATCTCTCACTCCCTTAAAACTGGTTTCCAAACTGGTCCATAAAAGCGATTCTCAAAGAATAAAGCAGACGTCTAAAACAGAAGACACTCACCCCATGGCCCTGGCAGCTGAGTACCTAGACTGTGTGAAGAGCTGAAACAAGGGAGAGTTAGGAAGATCCCAGAATCTTCAAGGCTACACCCAAACAGTGTGAAAGTCGGGTACCAGGCGTGCCCGACTGTAAAATCAAACAGAATGTTGCAGTTGAACAAATTTAGCTACTCTGTATGAAAATATGTTTCATAAAATATTACCTTATGAACCACATTTTTTTGTAGTGCCGGGGAGGAAACCCAGGGCCTCACATTACTAGGCAAGCACTCTACGACTAAGCTATACCCCAGGCCTCAAGCCAGAAATTTAATAGGCTCCTTTTCATAATAAAATGCAAATAGGTAGTAATAATGATGATGTCATTTAATCAATAAATAAAAACTGGACATTCTTATATTGGAAGACCATTTACAGCGTTTTCAATTAAAAGACTGGATTAAGACACTACCTCTGAATCAAAATCTGTGAACTTTGCAGCTCCTCATTTTTGGCTCTTGTTGAATTTCCCATATACAAAGATATCATTAATGTGTGTAGATATTGTTATACAGGAAGGATGTATTGCTGTATATGAAGTTTAAATATACCAAGCAAGTCACATATATATATGTAACTTACTGTGCGGATTGATTCTTACATGGCAACACTGAAGTCTTCTCCCAACAAGTTATTTATCTACAAATATACATTGCAAATTTCCACCTGTTATCTACACTGAATGTTTTAGGAAACACTTGAGACAGAAAATTGCAGATTCTTTCAAACTTATAAACTGCTTTATAATTTAAGTTGCTTTTCCCCCTGTGTGGTATCTTAAACACAGACAAAGGATATAGTATTACCTGCCTTCATTAGGAGGAAGCCAGAAAGTAGAGACCAGCAACCTGGCTGGGCTAAGATTTGGAGGGGTTGGCCTGGGGATATAACTCAGGGCTCCACCCTTGCCTGGCTTGCTCAAGACCCGGAGTTTCATTCTGGGCAACCCACCGCCTCCCCCGAAAATGGAAATGGAGTATAAGCTGCAACTCTGGAGGAAAGGCGGAGCCTTGCCAAACACACAGAGCCTCCTGCACCCAGGGAGCATCACCACTGAGGCACCAGGTGAGGCCCATGTGGGACCTGGTCCTCTAGCCAAACAGGTGTCTTGTCGTTCTCTCCCACCCTTGACTAAAGGCTGAGCTGTGTTCCCACCAAGATCCTGGGAGTGGAAGAAATTCCAGGTTTTACAATAAAAACAAAGGGCTACTGTTGGTCTTCACACAAGGACCAACCCTCAGACTTCCACATGATAATCTGCTCCCTGAGAGTGTAGAACACAACAGCATTTAGAAAAAAAATACTTGATTTCCAATATTTTAAGGAATATGACTGTTGCTTAAAGAAAGACAGGCTTGTAAATAAAAAGAAATGGTGGCAACTTGGCTTTTCCTGGGGCTTTGAAGAGAACAAAGTGAGTTCCCGGGGAGAAAGGTTATTTAGTTTATTTCTTAGTACTATCCGAGGCAATATTTCAGAGGGAAATAAGTAAAATATCTGTTCCTTTTCATTTGGCAGCAGCAAAGATCTCAGGGAAAAAAATAAATAAATAAGAAATATGTAATCCCTGTGGTATAATCCCAGGGTATGAAAACTCACTTCTCTTAAAAACCTCCCTCTGGCATAATTGACTTTTCATGTGCATTTTAATAATGATAATTCAGCAGGTTGCAAGAGGTTTTTTTTCTTCTTCTTCTGTTGTTGTTGTAAATTATCGTTTGGAAAAAAAGTGTTATAAATCTAATTACATTTTCACTTATATTAACAAGTCAGCACAATCTTCCAGCATGTTTACCAAGCAATTCCAATATTTACAGCTGACCTAATTGGTTGTGGGGTAGAAGCAATGAACAATATTTTATTGTCCTGATCACTGCGCATGTGCTGAAGACAGCTGCTGAGTTGTGAGGCTGTCCAGCAACCTTGGAGGTGTGCCTGACTCCTGTCGGCCTCCTCAGCCAGCCGGGGAACAGGCCGGGACGGGGAGGGAAAGGGAGATGGAAGAAGAGCTTGTTAATGGTGCTGTTTTCTCAACACTGCTTTGGTGAGAAAGAGTTTCTCAAATATATGGGGACGGTGACAGGGTCAAAACTTACCTGTTCTTTGTAAGTTTATATTTTAAGAATTTGTAAACAACGATACAAAAGCCCATAGTATATCGAGTAGACAGCCTCTGTATCCAAGGCCGAGTTCAGGACGACAGCGATGGTCCTGCCCTTGACTTCGCTGTCAAAGCCAAGAGTGAGCCCAGCGTAGGCTGGGAATTCTGAAATCCTCATGTATCCGACTGGGCTAAGAAAAAGAAGCCACTCTGAGTAGCAAAGACCATATTGTTTCTTGGAGAGACTGGACCTGGGTCTATGTCTCCTGTTACAACCTGTGAATTCTGCTGCAGTTTCGCCACCCTGCTGATTTAAATTGAAAATGACATTTGCTTCTAAGTTATCTGTCTTGCCTGCTCATACTATTGGTGTTAGCACAAATGCAGAATATTAATACCATTTCAATCGAAAGCTGCTTTGAGGTGATTCCCCAAGACCACGGGTTCAGTTACTTTGTGGGAAAACCTCATACTCTGAGTAGAGATAACTGTTAACGTTTATTGAGTGCTTACTCTGTGCTAGGAATGTCCCTAAAAGTCTTACATGCATTTCGCTCATTGGCTCTATAAAATTGATATTATTTACTTTACAGTGGAGCAGTCTGAACCACAGGACAGCAGTGGGCATGGTCAGACTGCAGGAAAATCACAGAGCTGAGATCTGACCCCGCAGGACCCACTTCTGGGACTCTTGCCATAGCCCTAGCGCTTGGTGGCTTCCTCCATTAGTGCTCTTTCTGAACCCTAAAAGCCAAAGCATCATAACATGCAGTGGGCCTTAAAGAATTATTCTAGATTTACCTAAGAGCTCCTTACTGGACAGCACCTAAAATCATGTCTCCCCTCTGCTGGCAACCTAAAATTCCTCCCTTAAACCTTCATTCCTTAGCTGAACTCCTTGATCTACGAAGAAAGAAAAGCTGACTTTAGAAGGGTTACGATGTTATATTTCTATTTTTGCAAATGAATGTTCCAATAGTAGACAGTGATGGAGAAAGCAGGTAAGTGGGGACTGTGGGGCCCCGAAAAGATGAGAGTGAGGTATCATACAGAGGCAAAGAACACTGAACAAAAAGTTCAAGGCATTTGTCTACTTCCCATTTTTTCCTCCTAGAAACTATGCAAGTCATGTCTCCAGTCCTTGAAAAAATTTTACTTAGAAATAATGACTAAGCTTCCCATAACCTTCACCTTTTCTTATCAAGTTGGTCTCCTCTAGACCCTAAACAGACAAAGTCCTGTCCCTTTTTTTTAGGAGACTATAAGACGAAGAATGAAAGGGTGCAAATACTAATTACTTAGTGCAAATACATGTATACGCTCAGTGAACGATCAGTCAACTCATAATAATTTTCATTCCCTTGTCATGGGGGCTGCGCCCTCTTCTTACATCCCAGCCATATCAGTGGAAATTTCCATACTCAAAATTCCTAGGAGAATCTGAACCCATTTTTCTTCAAACATGTCCACAGATTCACATAGTAGTTTAAGAAGTGCTTTTGTCCCCCTTTATTACAGCTTGTTAAGCTGGATGTAGTGAGGAAAGAAGAGTATTAGAAAAAATATATTGTGTTTTCTATGGTACAGCTCTGATGCTTTTACGAAATGCCAAGCTATTTTTTGTTGTTTAAAGCAATAATGATAAAATATTACTTGTTGGTCTGAAGAATTAATTTATTCCATATATGCTCAGTGAATTACTACTACATGTTTTGCTTCACTTGTGGCACTTTGCTTCTCAGAAGTCTGATTTTTACTTGTATAGACAAAGTAAGAATGAGGAAAGAAATAGTTAGAGGTTCTAAGTAAAAACATCTTTTTTTCTCAATTTTTATTCATTTATTTTTCTGCCACCCTAACTCATCTGCCTTTGGAACTCAGGTTCATCGTGATTAAAAATATTATTTGTACATGTCTATGTTCAAATCTATACCTAGTGCTATCTTCTCTATCTATATAAGGGCACATTTTTTTGCTTGTTTTCTTTGGTGTTGGTATTGAGACTTGATGAAGATACTTATTAAATTTCATGGCAGACGCATACGTCTGACCCAAACAACTACATCAATTAAAATGAGGGAAATATCTTTAGAAGTCCTAGATTCTCAGATAGGTCTCTGCAGGACTGGAAGCAGAAGAGCTATTTGGACTCCTGGCAAACACAACTGGAGATGAAATGCTGTTAACCCGTGTTGTGTTAACTAGGTGACTGCAGATTTTGGGGACGTGACTCGAAATGCTATAGTCCTGGCACACTCAGTAAGCAGATATGAATGACTGAATCAAAGAATGCTTTGACTGAGCAGAATGATGCTTAAATAGAAAAGCCTTCCCTGGGTCTAGGAGAAAAGTAGTTTTAAATATTTAATATAAGAAAAGGAATAAAGTAACTGCTCAGATAACCTGGTACGACCAGTTTCTGTAGAGAGTTCAGACAGGACTTGGAAAATGATGAAGAATCATGCGAGATGATTCGTGTCTGATCTTACCCTGGAGCTGGTCCTCAGGAGCACTTCAGACATCACTGAGGCTGAGGGTGGTGATTCTCTTGATGGGTCGTGTGGGGCACAGAATTCAATATAGTGCGTGAGCAGAGGTGAAAAGGAAGAAAGGGCCAGCTTCTGCCCCTCACCCAACTGTGCACGTGTGCTGAAAGGGGGTGAAAGGAGGAGGTCACGGGGACAGATGTCTTAGGGCCATACCTGCATAAATTATGTAGGGTTGGGCATGGGGCTGGCAGAAGAGAAACAGAGGATTTCCCCCTCTTAGAGCAAGAGCGAGTGTCCCTGTGGCCCTGTGCTCAGTGCATCGCTTACTCACATGCTCATGGGCAGAAGGGGCTCTCAGCCAGTCCTCTGGGGTGGCTGCATTGTGATCCAGAACTGCACTGCCGGGTCTCAGTGGTGCCAGAAAGCATACAGAAGTAGACAAAGAAGGAGCTGGAGGTGCCTGCAAAAGAGTTCACCAGCCAGTAGGCTCTGCGGGGTGGTGGGAGCCACGGAATAAAGTCTTATGAGATCTTGAACTATGTGCTCCTCCCCACAAATGGGACAGAGACTGTCTGGAAATCTTGGAAATCTGAGAGACAGAAAGATAATGGTGGGAGAATGAAGGATGCTCCAATGTCCAGTTGCACCCTGGACCATTTTCACCTGCCATGTTTGACTACAAATCAGGTCCTACGTAAGAACTTAATCTGTTGCTTATAATGCAATTCTCACAGGTTTCAATTATTCAGGTTCTAATACTATCTCCATTTCACAGATAAAGAGACTGAAGCTTAAAGGATAAAGAGGATGAGGAACTGGGGCCCCCGTCTGATCTCATTCACAGGCGTCACTAAGACACTGGGGAAGAGAAGTCGTGTGAAACAGTTTAGATTTCAATCCAATCTGTAAGAGCTGACTTACGCAGGCCCAGAAGGGAGAGTTCCAGGGAAAGAGTAAAATGGCCAAACAAGACATACCTTGCTATTAAATATGGTATCCTCTCCTGGCCCAGATCTGTTACAAAGTGTTTTGAGATTTCTGCCTGTCCTTGCTTCACTGGTTAGACATCTTCCAATATCTACTTGCGTTTATAAACACCCATCTTTAAAAGAACGAACTTGTTTCTATTAAGCCATCCAGTCTGTTTATACTCATTGTTACCAAAGATGTATGTTTGCTAATTTGCTATCAGGAATTATTCCTTTCAATCCCTGGCACAAAAAAAAAAAAAAAAGAAAGAAAGAAAGAAAGAAAGAAATTATTCTTGCCATGAAAATCAAACCATCCAGAAATTCATCCTACAGTGGCACTCGTCTATTGAAGTGTATGCAGCAGTCTCTCCTTGTCTGTGCGGGATGGGTTCAAACTCCCAATGGATGCAAGAAAACACAGATAATATGGAGCCGTACACACATTATGCTTGTTTTCTCTCTACATACATACTTATCCTGAAGATTAATTTTTAAATTAGGCATAGTAAAAGATTAAAAACAATAATAAACAAATAGGACAATTATAATAATATGCTAAAATAAGTTATCTAAAATTTATGAACTTCTGGAATTTTTCATTTAATATTGTGACTTGTGGGTAGCTATGGTTAATTACAATCACGGAAAGCAAAACCAGTTTTAAAGATGATCTGCTTTCTGGACTTGTTTGGGGACTTTCGAAGCATATCGAGAGATCCTCAGGCAGATCTAAGGTAGGTAGACCAGGTCTACAGATGGGCCACTGTCCCCCTGGACTAATCTCTGCTAAGACAGCCACTCACTTTAGATCATATCCTTCTTTATCACAGACAATAGAGGAATTGAAAACAATGAGGAAAATTCCAGTAAGCTGAGTTAGCTTGCTTGATAGCTGCATTAAAGATAATGGGGAAAGCCAAGGAAATTGAATGGCTAAACTGACATCTAAGAATGTGTCGTGGCTCCTGGCTGTTCATGGCTAGCCAGTCCTTCATTACCATAGAGAAGACATGAGAAAGAATTCATGAGATCAGACATGATTGGAGCGCTTTATGTGTTATCACATATGTTGTCTTCATTTCCTCAAAACAACTTTCAAATTTGAATCATGTTTTTGTAACAACTCTGCCTCAACATAAACATAATGTACACAGACACACACTCGCACAAGACCAATAGCCAAGAATGTGTTCTTGAGAAATATGAGGTGTTACTTCACACTATGGGAGGCCGCTTTTCTCCATGCCTTGTCCACGTCGCACTGCTTGTGGGAGTTCAGGTTCTTGCTATCTCGTACCTCCCACATCCCACTTCTCACAGGAAACTTTTTGGGAAAATCTATCCAGCATCAACCTCTTCTTCCTTTGACCTTTTGCCAGAACCATCAATATAGCACTTGTGCAAACCCTGTTTTATTCACTATCTGATTTATTTTACAGGCATTCATCTTGCTTGTTGGGCTAGCTTGAATGGAGGCTGAAACATGATCTCCATATCTGCAAAAGCATCTGACCCAGTGCTTACTTTGCTTAGAAGATACACAATAAATACCTATTTACCAAGTATTTTTAAAGGGAAAACTATCACATCCTAATGCTAGTCGGTAGTTATTTAGTTGTCGTAAATAGTGAGGCTAACTCCAAATTGAGATTCCTTACAACCTTTCCTGCAATTAATTCTTAGTCTTTTCTCACAAAATAGCTCATCTAGCTTCAAAGTATCTGAAATGGAAAGCAAAGCAGGGTGGAAACCATAAGTCCCAGACTTTTATAGTCATTTTAGAAAGTGCAGCCATGAAATTATGGCATTTTGGTGGCTCAGGCTTTTGGTTTCCTATCTGTGGGTAAGGTAGAGGGTAACCTCTGTTAACTAGACCTACAGATCCAGAACTCTCAGTTAAACAGAAGCATGGTTTTTCACAATTAAAAGAGGTAAATGATATCACAAACGAGATGATGTAAAAGGTCTATTTCAAAATCCACTCCCTTGTAAAGCTCTACACTTATTCACCTCAATTTCATGTACTTTCCAGGATATAAAAACTGGTTATTGAAATAATAAAGGATATTTAATAAGCACCTACTAATATCCACACCCCAATGTCCGACAACCATCATCCTACTATGAGTGTTTACAAGTCCTATTTTAAATTCCACATATAAGTAAGATCTGCAGCATTTGTCTTTCTGTGTCTGGTTTCCTTCACTTGTTTAATGTCCCCTATGTTTATCCACTTTGTTGAAAATGGCAAGATTTCCTTCATTTTGGAGGCATGAATAACCCTCCATCCTGTATATATGGATTGACATCACATTTTCTTTGTCTTTTCATCTTTTGGCAGCCACCAAAGTTAATTCCATATTTTAACTATTGTAAATAATACTGCAATGAGCATGAAAGTTTCAAATCTCTTTGAAGTATTAATTTCCTCTGGATAAATACACAGAAATGAGATTGTGCTGTATCATATCTGTTCCATTTTTAACTTTTTGAACAGCTTTCACACTTATGCATAATAGTATCAGCCATGTATTTTAAATACTTAAAATTCATTTCAAAAATTTGAAAGTATTCATTGCATTATATAATGTTACAGCATAGTGGTTATGTTTTACTGATAATGTACTATTTCCCTTTAGACAATCACAATTATTAATTATTAAAGATTTTACTAATACATTATACCTACTAACCTAAAACATTGCCAATATATTACAGTTATTTTGAAGTGATAAAACTTTTGGATTGATCCTTTATTTTAAAATCAACTAAGAAAACTAGGAGATCACCTTCTACCTCCAAGCTTGCTTTCCAGTTAGTAGAAGTTTTAATGTACTAAAGAGCTGTTGAGAAAAGAGAGCAGGGGAGGAAGGATTTGTTGGCCCAATTTTTCAGATGCAAAAACCTAGGCAATCTCAACATCAATCTATTGGAAATAGAGGGCGTATTAATCATGGAAAAGCCATTTGGCAATAGGTCAAATTTGGTCCTAACCTTGGTTTCTAGAATGCCTGAGGGTGAGCTGAAAGAAATTGAGTTATGTAACTTTGGGTCATTATGGGTATAGACGATCTGAATGATGACTTGTGGGAAGAGGTATATGTGTGGGAGAAGAGAGGAATTTTGGTGAGGAATAGTTCCACTGGTCTGCGTAGGAGTTTATAAAGCAAATATTCTGGTTTAAATCAAAATTTGTATTGCTGAGTGATTCTCGGGAAACCATAGGGTCTCAGGGTTCTCTGGGGCTCTTACTTGATGGCAAAACTTGAGTAGCTTAATGAGCTTTCATGTCCACTCGAAAAGGAATCCTGCTTTCCTGCGTCAGACAATTCCCTCTTGTCGCTCTTCATCTCCATTATCGCTGTCCCTGCAATAGCACAACACTGTTAGTGGGCTGGCAAGATGTCTCTTCACAAGGGAATCGTGAACCACTCCCATTGGCGGAGATACTTCCGTTCTCACCTCTAGGAAGAGAGCGGAGATCTTTAGCTACAGATTAGTTCTAAAAGGATGAGGTGCAACAACTTTGACATCCTTCCACCAGATTAGAGTGTGAGGACTTCAAATCCAGATGGCATGTGAAAATAAGCACCTACTGAATTACTCCTGCACCCTGCTAGCCCGTCACCCCTCAGTCTCATTCAGGTCAGCAGCAGCTGAGGAGCCCTCCTGCCACAAGCCTCATCTGGAGCCACCGCAGGACACTGAGGAAGCTGCACTACACACATCTCACCTCCATTCTCTAAATACATGTCAGCTTGCAACTCATTCTCCTTGGACTTCGCTGGTTTAACTTTCCTTCAAGGATTTCTTTATTATTAATTTTGAATTCTGAAGAATCTTTTCCTTACAGGGGATATATATCAAAACATTTGGGAATTTCTAGACCTTGAAAAAACATGAAGGCAAATAATTTTATCTTTTTGCAAAATGGGGATAATGTGGTGACTTTGAAGAGTGATGATAAGGATAGATGGAAGAATGTTAGAAACTAGTGGATTGAACAAGCAATGTGAAACTGTTTTAAGAAGGAAGAAAAGTTACTTGTAAGCCATTACCCCTTTCTGCACACATATGTTGGTATTCAACTTTGCCATTTATCTCCTGAAACCCTGAGTCAAGCCAAGAATACTGTTTCAGCATTCTACATTAGGAAGCTAAGGTCAGTCAGTAAGAACTGGTACTTGCCATTGTGATAAAAACTCACATACTGAAAAATGCTTTGGAATTTTAATGTTTCTCATCACTGTTCAAAGATCTGCCTTGCTTGCTTGCCTCAACCTGATGGCTGAATGATCAGAGGTGGAGAGATGGTCTGGGCAGAAGTTACCCCAAGGAGAAGGAGAAAGTCAAATTGTCACACTCTACTCGTCTGCCCCTGCCCAACCAAGTGGATAAAGAAGACAGGACCTTCTCCTCTGGTCATAAGCATCATTTCTATACTTAGACTAGTCAGTATGAGAGTTCCCACAGGATAAACCTTTAAGCCCACATAGCACCTCGTTTTGAACAACGGCTGACCGAAAGAGCCACAGAAACACTGTGATACCACAATTCTTTTGATGTAATTCTTTCTGAACCATTCTAATCCATCACAAATCTTAACTGAGTCAAAACGCAGTTCTGGAAGAAGAGCATCCTTTAGATAAGCGATTTTTTGGCTTAAATCAGCAGCACTTGTAACACCCAGGTGAGATCGCTCCCTACCTGTAATCCTCAGAGTATCTTTTATTTTTTAAGAAATGACTTTTTAAAAGCAACAGAAAACATCTTCTCTGGCATATGTGATAGGACTCCGTGGTAAGACATGTCTCAGATACAATTTCCATATGGGGAGATGTAGTTCCACTTTTTCTACCACCCTCAAGAAATCTTATCAGTTCAAATAAATAAAAATAATGCTTATGTTACTTACTTAGATAATCCTGAATCTGCTGCAATTTGCTAAATAGCTACAATTATTTACAAAATTTAGTAATTTACCAATCATTATGATATACCTAAAATAAGATCATGTAATCTGAATAAGAACCACTACTTTTAGGAGCTGAAGAAGCAGAAATGCTACAAACCAAGCCAAAACATGGGGAAATTCACCTACCTATTACACACACACACATACACACACACACACACACACACACACACACACAGGCGGATCAGAAAACATGGTGTTTAAGTAGAACAAATTATAGTAGAAGACATATTGCCATTCATCCCCCTGAGGAAGCTCACCTCACCATTCCCGCCACCTTCCGAAGCCGTTCTGGAAGTCCTCTTTTGTGAGTGTCTTTAGAAACGATAAAACATACAGTGAATGCTGCTGCTTTCGTCCGATAAAGCAGCCCCGACGAACATTGCAGCGTGTCCTCATCTACCTTATTCACAAGATCTGGCACCCTGAGACTTCTGGCTTTTCCCTAATGTCGAAATGATCAGGTAAACTTTTTTTTTAAATTTTAATGGTACATTTTAGATGTATATAGTGATAACATTCATCACGGAGGCAAATGTTTTAAAGGTCAGTATTTTAAATTGATTCAAGACACTGAGGCAGCCACAACGGTGCAACTAGAGACACTCAGAAAAGAAGATTTTCAAAATTGCCTCAGAAAGTGGCAAGAAGGGTGGAATAAGGACGGTTAAAGCGAGGGTATTTTGAGGGGATGTTAATGGCAATGTGTCTTTTACTGTAATGATTTGTTAAACATTCACCATAATTTGTGATCATACCTCATATGTGTGTATATATCCATTTATGATCAGAACATTATGGAAATTATTACAGGTATGAAAAACGGCATGGATTGGCGCTATGAAGTGCAGAGCCAGGAAATCAAGTAGGAAGCTGTTGTGGTCATCAGGATAAGGACAAAACTGTACTATTTGAAAGAATACTTGGTAACTGTCACAAACACAGGGGTACAGATATTTATGTATAGTCCTTCGTGGACTTACTACCAAGTTGCTTTCCGTTTTATTGGACTTCGGAGGAATTAACGTCTCTGATTCGTGCTTTGGAGAATAGCAGGAATCGTGTGGGGATATCTACACTGGACCCTCCTACCTGACAGGAGGGTTGCGGCTGCTCAGGTGAGCCACGCGGAGGATCTCACTGAGGTACTTACATTTCAGCCTTCTGGCTTTGGCATTCTCCTCCCTGGGGGACATGGGCTGGGTGATTCTTCTCTTAAAGAGGTTAATTATTAGTCTTGTGTATTTATGTAAAAAAAACGTGAATCAAGGTCGAGCTAAAAAAAGACTGAATAAGATAAACCTGTAAGTATATCCAACAGTTTAGCTTCTCATTTGAGCCATTTCTTATTAATTTTTTTCTGTTCCTAATTTCTCGCACACCCTGTCTTCAATTTCCTTTTTGTAACTCTGCTTTCCTTTAGATGAGACTCTTTCCCAGCAGAGTATTAGCATTTTAATAAGGACTCCAAAACAGTTCCCCAGGAATGAGAATGGGAGGAATTTGGATATGTCTTTCCTAAGGGTCCTTTCCAAATGACTCACTTCCCCCCCTCCAGCACATACAGACTCTGACCAGCACCTCTCCGTGCTGGTTGAGGACCAAGATTCTAAAATTTTGGGCGTTAGAAACTACAATCATGAAACAGCAGAGAGTGTGGATTTAGCTCAGTGGTGGAGCACTTGCCTAGCAAGCACAAGGCCCCGAGTTCGATCCCCAGCACCACCCCTAACCGGAAAAAAAAAAAAAAAAAAAAAAAAAAAAGCAGGCAGTGAACTAGACAGGTGGGGCTGGGAAAGTTCCTGCTCAAGAACCCACCAAATGCAATCATTCCTGCTACCTGGAAGACTAGTCTAATAATGTTCATGCTCTGAACCTAAAGTACACCAGGGACACGTAAAAATAAGCATGACATGCTAGGAGTGGTTTCCCCTCCCATTCCTATTTTATCCATATTTCCTTCAGGATAATCAAAATGCGAGTACTCTGTGTACTAATATTTACATTTAGCCATCTAGGTATGTAAGATTGTGCACATTTCAAAGAAATGTGAAGCACACTGCGGACTTAAGTAATTAAATTTAAACAGCTAAGAACTGACCAATTCAGAATCCGTGCTACATGTCTATAATATTATATTATTAATTTAAAGGGAGAACAATCAGTGTAGTTCTAGATTTAAAAAAAAAAAAGAAGTAACCAAAGAAAGAGGTTTTCAAATTCATAGATCATAATTGGAAGGAGTTGTAGAGGGAACAAGGACTTCCGTTTTGGGGGATGATTACACTGAGATCCCAAAAGGTAATACCTTCCCAAGCCACAGCTGAGCAGAGGCGGGGCTGGCCACAGCTCCAGTCCTTGGAATTCTCACTGAGTATATTAAGGAAGGAGAAATTGGCAGGAACGAGAAAAATCTAATGAGCTCAATAAAGAGACAAGTATTTGAAGGGAGTTGACTGGGGATACCCCTCATCTGCTTCTGGAACTCCAAAATATTCCATCTGAAACTTGTCCTAATCCAAACACAACAGATTTTTTGTTTTGTCATTTAT